>VCRD01008087.1:0-16178 GCA_006783055.1 Trinorchestia longiramus
CAGCACACAAGATATCGGTCTAAGCACCTTCAGCACACAAGATATCAGTCTAAGCACCTTCAGCACACAAGATATCGGTCTGAGCACCTTCAGCACACAAGATATCAGTCTAAGCACCTTCAGCATACAAGATATCGGTCTGAGCACCTTCAACACACAGAATATCAGGCTAATCTCCTTCAGCACACAGAATATCGGTCTAATTCCTTCATCGTAGTGGATATCATTCTAATCTTCTCTACCAGCAAGAAGAAACCTACCAAGGTGGCCGCTCCTATGCTTTCACTAACGCTTCACCAGAACGCGTTCGCTTTCGTTGGCGCCGGCAGTTCGTTGGTAAGCCTGACAGTGAAAGTTCATTACCAGGAGCTGCTTTTGCCAAGCGCTCCAGTACGAACCCAATTCTACACAAGGATCTGGAACCGGATGACTTGCTCTTAAAAATGACCTCAGCAACAAGCCAAATGTTATAAATTGGGCAACTGAGAAAAAATTTACAGAGATAGAGATGCCTGAAATACAGGATCCATGCTGCGTGACCATCTCGTCTGGGCACGCATGAATAAGGCAACGTAAATTGTACTTGAAATCAATACAAAAAAGGAAAAATGAGAGTGGAAAACGTTCAGAATGAAAAAAAATCAGACAAAAAAGACGAAACTATGCAAGTCTCATGCAGTGGAGCTGCCGAACAATATTGCATAATGAAATTTGCAAAAAATATAAGAAATGTTACATCAAAGCACCGGCATAGAGAAATATGTTCTGATTGCTGAGTAGTTTCAATTCAGATGACTGAAAAAAAATGAAAGATTCTGACTTTACGACTGAAATAAAATTTATCTTGTGTATGGGGAATTACCTTCTTACAGATTTAGTTTGTTAAAACTGAAGTGCTGTTGAATCACTGTATTTTGTAGTACTCAAATCCCTATGCTTAATAATATTTAAATCACAGTACTTAATAATTTTATATCACTGAACTTGATGATACATAAATCCCTGTACTTTAGAATACTTAAATCCCCGTAGTTAATAATACTTGAATGGCCGTACTTTAATACTTAAATAACTGTAATTATTAATATTTTCAGCATTGTATTAGCTGCATTAAATTACAGATGTAATTAACAGACCTACAAAATAAATGAATGAAGCAGAAATATGCACATTAACATTTGACTGAGCAGTAACTTATGAATAAAAACGAAACGCAACGACGGTTCTTGTTGAATAGTTCAATAAAAAACAGAATTATGCGCTAAGACTAAACAAAAATGAGTGAAGAGAATCGAATAAAATTTTCATAAATGCTTCTAATTAGTTTATCAACGCCCTCAAGTAGACAATGAAGAGTTTCACCCAGCAGTTAGTTACCAAAATTACAGTGCAACCAAGATAAAAATGACGTATTTCACACCACACGAGTTAGGAACGGCGGCGACATGAGAGAAGCTGCAGTGCATAAGCAAACTCATTTAGTTTGTACGTGTACGCCCTTCGTATATTCGTAATTAAAGAAGCAGTGCCATAAAGCAATTCAGACACGAGTACTCACACTAGCACAGGCCAGCAAACTAATGAAGCAAGCGCAGAGAAAGTGAAAGTCAAGTTTCCCATTTGCCGGAGACTTCGCTAGATTTCGCAGTCCGCAGCGGCATATCTCGATGCTTTCACGCACCTGGGGAGCCTTGCACTCACCGAATGCCTCATCGTTGATGAGTAACTCTTGAATTACATTGTGCATTTAACTAGCTACACCTACCAGAGGATATACAGGGTGGGCCATAAGTTACTGACTTTTATAAACGCTATAACTATATAACTAGGAATGGTAGAGAGATGAGGTTACTTCTATAGTGAACAGGGGATTTTAATTTTTTTTATATTCATACTACCAACAGTTAACACTTGTCCGTGTTAACTAGTTTTATAGCTATAGCGTTTTTAGAAGGGTCAGTAACATATGGGCCACCCTGTACGTACCAGGTATACATACATATATTTGGATGACATATATGCACAGTATCTGTTCAGTTGAGAGACTATATACATGCCGGTAACAAATATATCTCTGTAAGATGGTATGTATGATAACAGATACACATAGCGTACAAAACATTTACGTTATTTACATTAGAAGATGAGTGAAATCATTTATGAGTAACGTAGAGTTACTTGTACATGAGCGCGCATTTGTGGTTAATAAATACTTAATGCGTAACATAACTGTAATCTTTTTGCTGCGTTAGATGCCTATCCCTGAACGTTGACGGAACACTGACGAGCAATGACAGAAAAAACGCCATACTGACTTCAGAAACTATAGCAAAATTCAATAATTTTTACGTGTAAATTGATGGTACTAGTGAAAAATGTAACTAACTTCGATGACATGAAAGTAGTATTTATCAGTACAATGCGCTTGTTACTAACAGTAACCAGCTCTCAGAAGAAGATTACAAGCGTAGTTTCGAGCCCACAAAGGTTCAGTTCAGATTCATAGCTGTGCATGATTGCCTGTTGACTTGAACAAGTTCTCAAGCTTAATTGTGTGGTGTACAATACGAGGACGCGCGTAGCAAGGGAACTGGGAAGTCTTCTCAATCTATTTATATTCTTTTCAGTTGACATGCATGCCGACTGTGCATCCCAAGTAGATTTAAATGCAGTATTGGATTATTTGAGTGTCACAGCAATAGTTCTTATTACTATGATAAACGAATCGACGATGATGAATTTCATTCGCCTTTTCAATGTTAGTTTACAATCAAAAAGAAATATTGACGGTCCCACTCGAATATCGTTCGTTCGAGCTCAGTCAGTGGTTTGAGCTCTGTGCTGCCCGCGGGTCAATTTGTATTTTGTAGCCCACACCAACAACCCTAGAAGTAAACTAATTTATTTGCTGCACAACAAACGTTAATTCACGTCTTTTGTGGTGAAATCTTTCAGAGTTAAAAAGAAAAAACGTGTGTGTGCTCTCCAAAGGATGAAGCATCACTAGTATGACCATACTCCAAAGGATAAAGCATCACTAGTATGACCATACTCCAAAGGATGAAGCATCACTAGTATGACCATACTCCAAAGGATGAAGCATCAATAGTATGACCATACTCCAAAGGATGAAGCATCACTAGTATGACCATACTCCAAAGGATGAAGCATCAATAGTATGACCATACTCCAAAGGATGAAGCATCACTAGTCTTAAGATATTTTCATTAAGAAATGATAATACAATCCTGTGTACTATGAATTAAAACTGTACTGTGTGACACTGCACAGTGTGACACACACTGCACAGTGTGACACACACTGCACAGTGTGACACACACTGCACAGTGTGACACACACTGCACTGTGACACACACTGCACTGTGTAACACTGCACTGTGTGACACTGCACTGTGTGACACTGCACTGTGTGACACTGCACTGTGTAATACTGCACTGTGTCATACTGCACTCTGAGATATATTGGAATAAAGTTGAAATAAGTACAGCGATGGCATCAGACTGGGAAGAAAGTACAAGAAATCCAGCATGCTCGTCTCGTATGAACATGGGTTTCACTTTCAAGCATCACCTAGATTTCCCTTTCATTGAGTGACGGCGAAAGTAACATGGAAAGTGAGAGTGAAGGTATGAGTGAGCTGACGTAGCCGCGCACGCGCTCTACACATCGCACATTTCGCGCACGTAGCGTACGCGCACGTAGCGTACGCGCACGTAGCGTACGCGCACGTAGCGTACGCGCCAGCACGCAACACGCAAGAAATACAGGGTGTCCATGATGTCTCTTATAAAGTCTCAATAGCATCTCTTTAAAGAACAGGATCCCTGAAACACAAAAGTTCATATATGATTAAAAACTTTAATAAACACTGAATACAATAGAATAAATTTGAATAGAATATCTTACCACTTGCATTTGTAACAACTTTTTGAAATGGTAAAGAGACTTTATGGACACCCTGTATATATTGAAAGCCCGTCAACTCTCAGCATACACGTTAAGTGCGTGGTTCCTGTTTAATATTCATTTAGTTTATCCAATTTCAATTCCTCTCGATACACTCGGTGCCAAAATTATTTATTTCATTTCTCCAAATTGCACAGACAATCACACGCACTCATAACTTGATGTAATTAACTCATTTTGTAGGCCATTAAATTTCCTACGCTTTGTTCATCTATTGAACACAAAAACAATGCCTCGTGCTATGTGGTCCTTTCTTTCAATTTCCGTTAGTGCGAACTTCTTTTTCGCAAATAATATTTCAGATATTTTAAAATCATTAAATACTTACAGGTTAATATTTCGGTAGTTTCCAATATTTTATGAAAGTAAGTCCGTATCTCTGTTTGAGCTTTCATTTGACCCAAGTTTTCTTAGATAGCAACAATAACCTGTTTTTATTTATCATGTGTATAAATTAAATTACTAACTAGACACCAAATACGCCCTAGAACTTGCTGTTATGTCGTCTAGTTTGATCATTGTTATCCCCAGTCTGTCGGGAAATTTCTTCTCTTATGCATTGTCAAACAGTCTTAAAAATTATCTTCATTCAGTTTGTCAAACCATATTTAGAAAATTTTTCATGCACAATTTGTCAAATAGCTATGAACTTTGCTCCAAAACAAGACGGTTGGCCCGGGACAGCTCCTAAAACAGTAAACTTGGCCCAAAAAAAGGACGGTTGGCCCGGGCCAACTCCAAAAACAGTAAACTTGGCCCCAAAACAAGACTGTTGGCCCGGGCCAGCTCTAAAAACAGTAAACTTGGCCCCAAAACACGACTGTTGGCCCGGGTCAGCTCCAAAAACAGTAAACTTGGCCCAAAACACGACTGTTGGCCCGGGCCAGCTCCAAAAAGTGGCAGAGGTTCTCTTAAAGCCGCTGGACTCAAGAGAACTGCGTCTCTCAGACGCGCCCCACCACCGTCTCTGAGAGCAGCTGTTGCCATCACTAACTCACGATGCTCTTTCCAAATAAATTATGCATGAATAAATAGATAAACAGATACATAAGTGCATAAAAATATATATAAGAAAAACTGGATGAGTTAATTGAGAAATAAATGAGGAAGTGAATAAATCAATAAGTAAAATAACGATGAATAAATGGAAAAATAATTGAAAATAAATGAATAAAGAAATATAAAACAAATAAATGAGCTAGACGTATAAGACTAGCATCTAAGGAAGTTAGGAGACCTGCAGTCGTTTTCAGAGTTCAGAACGTCACAAAATTTAGGTACTATATATCGTATTAAAATTACCTAATGTTATATATATATATATATATATATATATATATATATATATATATATATGTGTAATATTATATGAATATATCATGGGTCTGCATGCCCTTTAATTCAAATAAAAAACATCGCATTATCAAGATTTAAGTATCATCGGCTTAGATTTATAAGGAACAAAATTACGGTTCGTTGTCGAGAATAAAATTAGAACCTAAAAGGTAGAATTGTATTTCAAAATGGCTGGAAGCAACATGCAACATTTATACGCCAATATTTTACGCATGCAAACGAAACACAAATTCATCACTCATTGAAGAAAAATGTATGTTCTCGAATTAAATTTGTTATTAACAAAGTTATGCTTTGCAATCTCAGAAAAATATTCCTTTAAGATTTTCGCAAAATTAACTACAAGCAATGAAATTAATTTTAGTAAAGTTCACCAAAATTGACTACGGCTTTGGTGAAATGTACGAGGGTTTGCTAAAAGATTTTTGAATCAACGTTCATGCAGCACTGGATTTAGACTGGGAACTCTTACTACAATAATCACATTTACATCACAAATACGAAAGGCAGTTTTGAAATATCAGCATCTTGCACGTTTACCTCGCGTGTCAATCCCTCAATGATATCGCAACCACAGCACTAATTGCAATGATGCATCACTTTTTGAAACCTACAAGAGATTGCGTCATTAAATTCATCTATGCTCTCAAACCGAGAAAATAATGGAAGCCTGTCAAATAAAATAAACGCCAACCACCATTGGAACCTGTTTTCTGTTCGTTAAGGATACCAGTTTTGTGTTGAACAGAACCTGTTTTTCCAAATTGATACGTGCAGAAGAAGTCTTTCATTAAATCCTCTATGCTGCGCGGTGGTTCTTTCATTTATTCAATGTACAAAAAGTGCCCAAAATGCAGGAGCCATCACTAAGGTGTAACCTCCTACTCTTTTAACACTTTCATGACCAAATTATTTTCATACTGAACAAAATATTGCGTACATTACCACTTACGCAATATTATTGCGTAATTTTGAACAAAACATTTAGAATATGGGACTAAAGAGAATGATTTTTTAAAGTTTGTTGGGGACATATTAACCGAACGGTAGCAAAAGGATTAAAGTGTACGTGCATGATTGATACCTTTACTGTAGACGGCATGGGACGTGGATATCGACCCAAGAATGGGCCACACGGTTCATTTCTATCGCTTCATTCTATCGTATTCTAAAAGGGTGGCGTCCCAAACCGATGACCCTGCTACTCGGAATGTCCACAAAAACTTGAGATAGAAGTTGTGTAGGAAATACCGGTTGCAATGTGAAGTGCAGTTCTTCATTGTTTTATTTGCAATGAGCAATGAAGATTTTGCACACCTTGGGGGAAGCCCGTCCGCCACATCCAAGGTCTAAAGTGGGACTCATAATTCTGCAAGTCATGTGGGTCTAGATAGGCAATGCAAGCGTAGGTCCGTCTATGCAGGTCTATGGGAGATTAGGAAGGTCTAGGAATGTATAGGGAGATCTAGGAACGTATAGGTAGGTCTAGGGAGGTATAGGGAGGTCTAGGGAGGTATAGGGAGGTCTAGGAACGTATAGGAACGTCTAGGGAGGTCTAGGAACGTCTAGGGAGGTCTAGGAACGTATAGGAAGTTCTAGGGACGTATAGGGAGTTCTAGGGACGTATAGGGAGTTCTAGGGACGTATAGGGGGGTCTAGAAACGTATAGGGAGGTCTAGGAACGTATAGGGAGTTCTAGGAACGTATAGGGAGGTCTAGGACCGTATAGGGAGTTCTATGAACGCATAGGGAGGTCTATGAACGCATAGGGAGGTCTATGAACGCATAGGGAGGTCTATGGACGTATAGGGAGGTCTATGAACGTATAGGGAGGTCTATGAACGTATAGGAAGGTCTAGGAACGTATAGGGAGGTCTAGAAACGTATAGGGAGGTCTAGGAACGTATAGAAAGGTCTAGGAACGTATAGGGAGGTCTAGGAACGTATAGGGAGGTCTAGAGCAGTTAAGAGTGATAAGGTGGTCTAAAAATTTCTAGAGAAGATAAGGGGGATGAAAAATCTAAGGTTTAAAAAAGCCTAGGAAGGCCTAGAGAAATCTGAAAAAGATCTCGGGAAGTTTAAGAAAGTCAGGCAGGCATAAAGCTGACGCTGGCGCATTAGAAATGGAAAATAAATGTTCCTGAAGATCTAAAAAATCTAGGAAGGTCTAGCGATGTCTACAAAAACGCTAAAGGGCTTAAAGTTCAGTCAATTCAACTCTGCAATATAATAAATCGATATATATTTTGCTAAATTTTAATGGAAATTGATATAATAATTTTTACTTTTACCATTACTATATAATTAGTATTAATCTCAATAATACTGTTATTGTTATTATTACTATTATTAGTGAAGCTCTTACAACCATTATTATTATTTATATTATTAAATAATTTATTATCATGATTATTACACGTAATACTGAGCAGATCGTAAAGCTAGATTCAGAAAATTATAGTTCCTAAATTTCAGACTTACAAAGATGAGGCATAGAGAGCCACTCAAATTCCTGGGTGAATTTCATGTATTGAACTTCGTACTGAATTTTGTGTGATGTTAAGAGCGAGACATGAAATGTTTTACAGACACGGTGTATCTCAGCCGAGCTGAAGTACAATATATTGATGTCATGAACGAGCTCTTCTACTAAGCCTCCTCTTCTTCTGCCTCTTGCTCCTCTTCTGCCTCTTGCTCCTCTTCTGCCTCTTGCTCCTCTTCTGCCTCTTGCTCCTCTTCTGCCTCTTGCTCCTCTTCTGCCTCTCTCTCCTCTTCTGCCTCTTGCTCCTCTTCTGCCTCTCTCTCCTCTTCTGCCTCTTGCTCCTCTTCTGCCTCTTGCTCCTCTTCTGCCTCTCGCTCTTCTTTTGTCTCTTGCTCCTCTTCCGTCTCGTGCTCCACTTTTGCCTCCTTTTCTGCCTTTCTCCACTTCTGTTTCCTCGTACTCTTTGGCCTCCACCCTTTCTGCCTCCTTCTCCTCTTCAGTCTCCTTCTCTGCCTATTTCTCTTCCGCCTCCTCCATCCATTTCTGCTTCCGTCTCTGCCTATTTTTTCGTAAAACTTGATGAGCGCTCCAGACACTGCACGTAGTCAACTGCGCTTTTAACTATTTCAAGCAAGAACACCACTCACAAGCAGGATTGCAAAATGAACACTGTTGTGTTTTTGCCTGCAGATCTTGCCGCAATATTTGCTACAGGCAATTCCAAGGTAACAGGTGCCTTAGTTCAAAATTTATGCGCCCACTTAACGAGTCGTAAGAAACAAGGACGTGTGCTCTGAGACTGAGTCAACATTGCAACGTAGCTTCTGAAGAATGCATGGTTATGATCAAGTTAAAATTAAAAGTTCATCGACCGATTGGAAACAATGGAAATGGCTTCCAATCAAAGGGAACTGTGGCTCGTATTCAAGTGCTTCGTTAAAAACGCGTCTTCAATTCAGTAGCATCTAATAATTATCTATCAAATAATTAACTAGAAAATTTGTCCGTCGTTCCAAAAGACAACTTGGGCAGCATCGTTGAAGCGTGATGACTCGAAATCAAAAAAGCAATCAAAATAGTCCAAGACACACTTCTGAACAGTCTTGCAGAGAACACAACCAGTGATACTTTTTTAATAACAAGACCAGAGTTACGTCAGCAGAACAAGCGCAGCTTTAACTTCATAATATGCTCACCGACCAAGCACCTTTACTCATTCAAAAAAGACAGCGTTATCATGCAAGATGCAGACGTGCGCCAAAAAAAACATTTAGCGGAGTCAGTGTACGGAGTTTAGGTGGAGAGGAAAAAATTCCACGCTGCTGAACACGGTGGGAATAACGAAGACAGGTATATACGTAGGCTGCGAACAAAATTCAAAAGAAAGATCTTGAGCAGAGAAAAAACCTCACATCCTGCTCAGAACATCCTGCTCTGCTCCTTTGGTCGGCCTCTGCCTGACCTTGCCGTTGCTTGCTTCATTCTGAATCTTGCAGCGATTCATTCTGAATCTTGCAGAGATTCATTCTTAATCTTGCAGAGATTCATTCTTAATCTTGCAGAGATTCATCCTCAATCTTGCAGCAATTCATTTTGAATCTTGGAGTAATGCATTTTGAATCTTGGAGTAATGCATTCTGAATCTTGGAGTAATGCATTCTGAATCTTGGAGTAATGTATTCTGAATCTTGGAGTAATGCATTTTGAATCTTGGAGTAATGCATTTTGAATCTTGGAGTAATGCATTTTGAATCTTGGAGTAATGCATTTTGAATCTTGGAGTTATACATTTTGAATCTTGGAGTAATGCATTTTGAATCTTGGAGTAATGCATTTTGAATTTTGGAGTAATTCAGGAAACAAATCTTTAGAGTGATGATGCCCAAGTGCCAGTAATGTGATACAACAACACATGTAATGATAATCACACATTTTGCACCGTGTATTGAGGTTGTGTAGAGATTGACTTCATTTAATGTATACTGACGCGTCCAAAATCACACAATTCCTTCACAAATATACAAAGAACGAGTAGAAGTAAATGTTTAAAATGAATCACTACGTAAAATAGGTTTCGTTGATTACTTTTTTGTGGGCCAATCAAGAACAGGAATATTTTTTCCTTGTTTGTTTGGCCAAAAGATTCCTTTGTTTGTTGCGAGGGATCCGTCAGATGGTCGGACGGTGGATGGATGAATACAACTTAATTAAAACACATTTACAACACATTTACAACACATTTACAACACATTTACAACACATTTACAACACATTTACAACACATTTACAACACATTTACAACACATTTACAACACATTTACAACACATTTACAACACATTTACAACACATTTACAACACATTTACAACACATTTACAACTTATTTACAACTTATCTACAATACATTTACAACTTAATTACAACACATTTACAACTTATCTACAACACATTTACAACTTATCTACAACACATTTACAACACATTTACAACTTATTTACAACACATTTACGACTTATTTACAACACATTTACAACTTATCTACAACACATTTACAACTTAATTACAACACATTTACAACTTATCTACAACACATTTACAACTTATCTACAACACATTTACAACTTATCTACAACACATTTACAACTTATCTACAACACATTTACAACTTATCTACAACACATTTACAACTTATCTACAACACATTTACAACACATTTACAACTTATTTACAACACATTTACGACTTATTTACAACACATTTACAACTTATCTGCAACACATTTACAACTTATCTGTAAAACATTTACAGCTTATTTACAACATAGTTACAACCTATTTACTTAACATTTTAATGCTACATACATCACGGGTAAACTCGAGAAGGGCTGGACATGAATAGGCATGCAGGAATTTTTATTGAAAGACAAACAAAAAACTTGTAGTTAAAAATATGATGATGTATATCTCAGAAATGAGGCAGAAATTATGCTTCAATAGAGACGCATGAAGAGGAATTTTATTAAAGAGGCATGAAGAAGAACTTAACTGGAGAGGTATGAAGAGGAACTTCATTTTCGAGGTATGAAGAGGAACTTCATTTTCGAGGTATGAATAAGAACTTCATTTTAGATATATGAATAAGAATTTCATTGAAGAGGCATGCATGTCAAATATACATGCCAGAAACAAGTGTCAGGCGCCTGAATGAAAAGTGTTGCAGCGAAGAGGACACAGGGATGCAGCAGCGGCCGGAGGCGGTGTGGCGGAATGTTGATGCTTCCGCAAACGCTAAAACTTGGAGCAATGAACTCAATACACCAGAAGAAAGAACAAAAATAAAGGAAGACAAGATAAAGAGGATGTTCGCGCGCATGAAGTCAGTGACTGTGAATACAAGGAGAGAAATTAGAATTAAATGCAGGAAAATAGAAACACGCCGTATATATTTGTACCGTATTATATAATTATATTAATAATAAAATATATTAATTACATATTTTGATTAGTTATGAATTATGATTAATAATAATTATAATTAATTAGGCTAAATGGGTGTGGGCAGCACTAGCCGGTACACAGACGTACAGTTACAGTGATACGTTGAGTGTAGTACGTATAGCGGGGTACGTTCAATGGGTCACGCATAATGGGTCACGCATAATGGGTCACGCATAATGGGTCACGCATAATGGGTCACGCATAATGGGTCACGCATAATGGGGCACGCATAATGGGGCACGCATAATGGGTCAACACTTAGGTCAAGAGCAGTTCATTGAGATAAAATACCAGGAATTTGCACGCAATTATAATCCTAAAGCTCGACCGCATAAAGATTAAAATTCGGTGCAGGAGTTTGAGAACTCCTCAACTAAAGATGCTGTTCAGAATTGCCGTTTTCAGTAAATTAACTCGGATATCCTGAAGCCATTAACATTCCTACATTCCTGACCAGCTTTTAAGGATAATTCAGGATATTTGTTAGGATATTTGTGATCATGGATATTCGTAAGTGTGAGTCGATATTCGTAAGTGTGAGTGGACATTTTTAAGTGTGAGTGGATATTTTTAAGTGTGAGTGGACATTTTTAAGTGTGAGTCGATATTCGTAAGTGTGAGTGGACATTTTTAAGTGTGAGTGGACATTTTTAAGTGTGAGTGGACATTTTTTAAGTGTGAGTGGATATTTTTAAGTGAGAGTGGATATTCTTAAGTGTGAACAACGAGACAATTATTTGAACATGAAAACAAGAGACAAGTTGGCGACAGGGATTTTAATCAGAGAAAACAACGACAACAACAACATGCATTGAGCGATGCTTGTCATGGCAAGCCAATTTTTGTCATCCCAAGTCAATTTTTGCTATCCAAAGTCAATTTTTGCTATCCACAGTCAATTTTTGCTATCCAAAGTCAATTTTTGCTATCCAAAGTCAATTTTTGCTATCCAAAGTCAATTTTTGCTATCCGAAGTCAATTTTTGCTATCCGAAGTCAATTTTTGTTATCCAAAGTCAATTTTTGTTCTCCCAAGTCAATCTTTGCAATCGCAAGTCAATTTTTGTAATCGCAAGTCAATTTTTGTTTTCCAAAGCTAACTAAAGAATGGAATAACAATTACATTAACATATGGGTGGTTTCACCGTACATCGTTTCACTTGAATCATAATAATAAACAATTATTAATCGAACAAACAGTTAATTAACAAGAAGCATTTAAGAGTCAAATAATGCTTTGAAGTTCTACTTAATGACTTTGAAAAAAACATTCCTGTAGTGATTGCTTGGTGATAGTAAACAGGGTCTTGTACAGCAGCCGTACTGGCCAGTAACAGCTGCAGCAACAGCAGCTGCAGCAACAGCAGCTGCAGCAACAGCAACAGGAGCAACAACAGCAATAGCAACAGGAGGCAGGAGGCAGGAGGCTGCTAGGAGCAGGTCAAGGCAACACAAGTATTGCACAGCTGACATCATTGCTGGCACAGCTGACAGCACAGCTGACAGCACAACTGACAGCACTGCTGGCACAGCTGACAGCACAACTGACAGCACACACACCCAGCGCCGTGCACCAATTATCGCTTAGCACANTCTTTTGTCTCCTTTTCTGCCTTTCTCCTCTTCTGTTTCCTCGTACTCTTTGGCCTCCTCCCTTTTTGCCTCCTTCTCCTCTTCTGTCTCCTTCTCTGCCTATTTCTCTTCCGCCTCCTCCATTTCTGCTTCCGTCTCTGCCTATTTTTTCGTAAAACTTGATGAGCGCTCCAGACACTGCACGTAGTCAACTGCGTTTTTAACTATTTCAAGCAACAACACCACTCACAAGCAGGATTGCAAAATGAACACTGTTGTGTTTTTGCCTGCAGATCTCGCAACGCAACGCAATATTTGCTACAGGCAATTCCAAGGTAACAAGTGCCTAAGCTTAAAATTTACGCGCCCACTTAACGAGTCGTAAGAAACAAGGACGTGTGCTGCCGAGACTGAGTAAACATTACAGCGTAGCTTCTGAAGAATGCATGGTTATGATCAAGTAAAATTAAAAGTTCATCGACCGATTTGAAACAATGGAAATGGCTTCCAATCAAAGGGAACTGTGGCTCGTTTTCAAGTGCTTCGTTAAAAACGCGTCTTCAATTCAGTAGCATCAAATAATTATCTATCAAAGAATTAACTAGAAAATTTGTCCGTCGTTCCAGAAGACAACTTGGGCAGCATCGTTGAAGCGTGATGACTCGAAATCAAAAAGGCAATCAAAATAGTCCAAGACACACTTCTGAACAGTCTTGCAGAGAACACAACCAGTGATACTCTTTTTAATAACAAGACCAGAGTTACGTCAGCAGAACAAGCGCCGCTTTAACTTCATAATATGCTCACCGACCAAGCACCTTTACTCATTCAAAAAAGACAGCGTTATCATGCAAGATGCAGACGTGCGCCAAAAAAAACATTTAGCGGAGTCAGTGTACGGAGTTTAGGTGGAGAGGAAAAAATTCCACGCTGCTGAACACGGTGGGAATAACGAAGACAGGTATATAGGCTGCGAACAAAATTCAAAAGAAAGATCTTGAGCAGAGAAAAAACCTCACATCCTGCTCAGAACATCCTGCTCTGCTCCTTTGGTCGGCCTCTGCCTGACCTTGTCGTTGCTTGCTTCATTCTGAATCTTGCAGCGATTCATTCTGAATCTTGCAGAGATTCATTCTGAATCTTGGAGCGATTCATTTTGAATCTTGGAGTAATGCATTTTGAATCTTGGAGTAATGCATTCTGAATCTTGGAGTAATGCATTCTGAATCTTGGAGTAATGCATTTTGAATCTTGGAGTAATGCATTTTGAATCTTGGAGTAATGCATTTTGAATCTTGGAGTAATGCATTTTGAATCTTGGAGTAATGCATTTTGAATCTTGGAGTAATGCATTTTGAATCTTGGAGTAATGCATTTTGAATCTTGGAGTAATGCATTCTGAATCGTGGAGTAATGCATTTTGAATCTTGCAGTGATTCAGGAAACAAATCTCTAGAGTGATGATGCTCAAGTGCCAGTAATGTGATACAACAACACATGTAATGATAATCACACATTTTGCACCTTGTATTGAGGTTGTGTAGAGACTGACTTCATTTAATGTATACTGACGCGTCCAGAATCACACAATTTCTTCACAAATATACAAAAAAACGAGTAGAAGTAAATGTTTAGAATGATTCACTACATGAAATAGGTTTCGTTGATTACTTTTTTGTGGGCCAATCAAGAACAGGAATATTTTTTCCTTGTTTGTTTGGCCAAAAGATTCCTTTGTTTGTTGTGAGCCATCCGTCAGATGGTCGGACGGTGGATGGATGAATACAACTTAATTAAAACACATTTACAACACATTTACAACACATTTACAACACATTTACAACACATTTACAACACATTTACAACACATTTACAACACATTTACAACACATTTACAACACATTTACAACACATTTACAACACATTTACAACACATTTACAACACATTTACAACACATTTACAACACATTTACAGCACATTTGCAACACATTTGCAACACATTTACAGCACATTTGCAACACATTTACAGCACATTTGCAACACATTTACAACACATTTACAACTTATCTACAACACATTTACAACTTATCTACAACACATTTACAACACATTTACAGCACATTTACAACACATTTACAACACATTTACGACTTATTTACAACACATTTACAACTTATCAGCAACACATTTACAGCTTATTTACAACATAGTTACAACATATTTACTTAACATTTTAATGCTACATACATCACGGGTAAACTCGAGAAGGGCTGGACATGAATAGGCATGCAGGAATTTTTATTGAAAGACAAACAAAAAACTTGTAATTAAAAATATGATGGGGTATATCTCAGAAATGAGGCAGAAATTATGCCTCAATAGAGACGCATGAAGAGGAATTTTATTGAAGAGGCATGAAGAAGAACTTAACTGGAGAGGTATGAATAGGAACTTCATTTTCGAGGTATGAAGAGGAACTTCATTTTCGAGGTATGAATAGGAACTTCATTTTCGAGGCATGAATAGGAACTTCATTTTCGAGGCATGAATAGGAACTTCATTTTAGAGGTATGAATAGGAACTTCATTTTCGAGGTATGAAGAGGAACTTAACTGGAGAGGTATGTAAAGGAACTTCATTTTCGAGGTATGAATAGGAACTTCATTTTCGAGGTATGAAGAGGAACTTCATTTTAGAGATATGAATAAGAATTCCATTGAAGAGGCATGCATGTTAAATATACATGCCAGAAACAAGTGTCAGACGCCTGAATGAAAAGTGTTGCAGCGAAGAGGACACAGGGATGCAGCAGCGGCCGGAGGCGGTGTGGCGGAATGTTGATGCTTCCGCAAACGCTAAAACTTGGAGCAATGAACTCAATACACCAGAAGAAAGAACAAAAATAAAGGAAGACAAGATAAAGAGGATATTCACGCACATGAAGTCAGTGACTGTAAATACAAGGAGAGAAATTAGAATTAAATGCAGGAAAATAGAAACACGCCGTATATATTTGTACCGTATTATATAATCATTTCATTAATATAATATATTAATTATACATTTTGATTAGTTATGAATTATAATTAATAATAATTATAATTAATTAGACTAAACGGGTGTGGGCAGCACTAGTCCGTACACAGACGTACAGTTACAGTGATACGTTGAGTGTAGTACGTATAGTGGGGCACGCTCAATGGGGCACGCATAACGGGGGACGCATAATGGGGCACGCATAATGGGGCATGCATAATGGGTCAACACTTATGTCAAGAGTAGTT
>VCRD01008089.1:0-10913 GCA_006783055.1 Trinorchestia longiramus
AGAGCACCCAACACAGAACCATCTTGCTGGGGGAACCAAGGAGTATACTGGAGGGAAGGCCAGGAGCAGTCGTAGGCAAAGCCTGCCTCCTGAAGGGCGCTGTACATCACGTTCCCACCCACCTCCAGGAATGGAGCGCGAAAGCCCTGCACGCAATGGAGAATCCGAGTTGCCTCAGGTGTTGTCTAAGCCCTGCCTTCAATTCGAATGTTTTATTTGTCTCAGGTGTTGTCTAAGCCCTGCCTTCAATTCGAATACTCCAATTGTCTCATGTGTTGTCTAAACCCTGCCTTCAATTCGAATACTCCAATTGTCTCAGGTGTTGTCTAAACCCTGCCTTCAATTCGAATACTCCAACTGTCTCGGGTGTTGTCTAAGCCCTGCCTTCAATTCGAATGTTCCATTTGTCTCAGGTGTTGTCTAAACCCTGCCTTCAATTCGAATGTTCCATTTGTCTCAGGTGTTGTCTAAGCCCTGCCTTCAATTCGAATATTCCAATTGTCTCCGGTGTTCTCTAAGCCCTACATTCAATTCGAATATTCCAGACTTTTCTTGACTATCGAACGCCAAGTCATGATCTTCTTACTGGCCTGTGCGTGAGTTTTGCGTAGAGGTGTTCTTTTCTTACATACTTTATTGATGATACCGTCACATCGTAGCCTAACGATAGTATCATATACATAGAGCGTTTTTCTTTCCATAGAACTGAACGAATTTTTTAAAATTTAAGATTTAATTTTGCTTTAACCATGATTTATGACTTACATACATTCATGGCCTTTATGGACTACGGCTAATGAATGTGTCAAATACGACCTATAGACCTGCTACACACGAGTATATGGGTATAGCAGTATCTTGTATACGACCTAAACACCTGCTACATACGAGTATATGGGCATAGCAGTATTTTCTATACGACTTATAGACCTGCTACACACGAATATACGGGCACAGTAGGATTTTATAATAGCCCACTTAACACTCCTGTTGCCCACCGTTATTTCTGATCCGGGAATCTCGCCGTAGATCTCCAGCATCTGCTTCTGCTGCTCGATCTCTGCCATCCATCCCTCCTTAGTCAAGTTGCGCCAGTAGAACTGTACGTCAGACTTATGCCTGCGTTAAGAAATAATGTTTCAATGTAAACAGCAGAACTAAAAATTTAGTATGAATCTGTAAAATGTAAGGATTTCAATATGTGTTTAAGCAGGTAAAATTATTCAAGGTTTTTGGGTGAGGTCTATGAAAATGCGTCCAAAGATTCACACTAAAAAGTAAAAGGTACTGATGTAACGTAGTGCAGAGTACTTGAGTAACGTAGTGCAGAGTACTTGAGTAACGTAGTGGAGAGTACTTGTGTAACGTAGTGCAGAGTACTTGAATAACGTAGTGCAGAGTACTTGTGTAACGTAGTGTACAGTACTTGTGTAACGTAGTGCATAGTACTTGTGTAACGTAGTGCATAGTACTTGTGTAACGTAGTGCATAGTACTTATGTAAAGTAGTGTACAGTAGTTGTGTACCAGGCTGCTAGGTACCCACGCGCCGGACTGGTTGGTACACGTATCAAACTTATCGGTAAACATACCGGACATATCGGTACACGTACCGGACTTATCGGTACACGTACCGGACTTATCGGTACACGTACCGGACTTATCGGTACACGTACCGGACTTATCGGTACACGTACCGGACTTATCGGTACTCACGTGACCGAGTGCACAGCAATCTCATGACCGTTCCTGTAGAGGTCATTGATAAGCGTGTAGTCGCTGTTCTCGTGGCTCACGAAGAAAGTCATTTCAATGCCGCAGTTGTTCGGGTTTTTGTGAGCCTGTAGCTCCTGAAATATAAATTGCATAGTTTGAATAGCTGATATTTCATCCCAGGTGTGTGTTCGTTAACATAGAATAAAGAGATTAGTATCTTGTCCGTAAAAAATAATAATCTAGTGGAAGAAATGATTCATTTTTGGTGCAATGGAATGTGGTTGGTTCAAAAAAATCTGGAATCTCGTAAGATTCATTGTAGTCAGCTCATAGTCACTGGGATTATAAATAAATCTGAATAATAATCTATACAGACGTGAAGAGGTATGCAAACGTGAAAATAACTTTTAAAAAATATAATTAACAATCTATACGGAATAATTCATACGTTGTAGAACGAATGGTTCATACTTGGTATAAGATATGGTTAATACCTAGTATGAGATATGGTTCATACCTAGTAAAAGGTATGGCTTATACCTGGTATAAGATATGGTTCATACCTTGCATGATATATGGGTCATACCTGGTAAAAGATAGAGTTCATACTTGGTAAAAGATAGAGTTCATACTTGATAAAAGATAGAGTTCATACTTGGTAAAAGATAGAGTTCATACTTGGTAAAAGATATGGTTCATACTTGACATAAGATATAGTTCATACCTGATAGAAGGGATGATTGGTCACAGTGACACCATCATCAAAGGACAGCACCACGAAGTGAGGTATCTCGTCAGGTGACAGGCCTCCAGGCGTCGCTGTAGAGGAGCAAGCGCAGTTCGGAAGCGCACAAAGATCAGCAACGCAATCCACGGCTAACTCCTGTGTGGTGAATTAACGTCAAATTTCTGAAGCGTTCAAGAGTTCATGTCAAAACTTCTGAAGCGTTCAAAAGAGTTCATGTCAAAACTTCTGAAGTGTTCAAAAGAGTTCATGTCAAAACTTCTGAAGCGTTCAAGAGTTCATGTCAAAACTTCTGAAGCGTTCAAGAGTTCATGTCAAAACTTCTGAAGCATTCAAGAGTTCATGTCAAAACTTCTGAAGCGTTCAAAAGAGTTCACGTGAAAGCATCACAAGGATGAGCACCTAACAGCATCCCACACAACTTATAAGACAAGTGACGGCTCAAAATAGGAATGGGTTCCACGAAACATGCAGTAAACATTTCGGGAATTTTTTTCATCTTTAGTGCATCAGTAAAACGAAGCAAAGGAAAGAAGACAAATGTTTTCACGTTACCTAAGAAGATCTTGAAATCATAACGTAGAATTTCTACAGGTACATATTTTAATAGTAATATTTGTAAATTGAAAATTTCTTCTAAAAAATTGTGAAATGCATTTAAGGTTTCTATGATTGGTTGATGATATTACAAATTTAAACAAAGCTTTCTTAGCAAAAGAACTTTCATCGACTGCATCGAAATTATCTGTCATTGATTTATATTACAACCTGATCATGTATATGTCTACTGAAATTAGTGCCTCTTGTAACATCAAAGGAAATGATCGCACTAATTAGTCACAATATAATTATTGATCAATAGGTATTAAAAGCCAGAGACTCACTCCGAGGGCAGAATTGGCAGCGAACAGCAGCAGCAGCGGCGCTCCGCTCTCCCAAAAGCGAAGAAAATTCATTTCTGTGGAATGAAAACTGCATTTTTACTCTCAGAAGAGGAAACTTGAAATTAATTTTACGAAACAATTAACTCTTCAATGAGAAAATGAGAGAGAAAACGAAGAAGGGAAATTGAATCTGTTGAAGGAAGGTAATGTTTTTCAAAAGAAAAAATGGAAAAAAGTTCTGATTATCAAACATCATGAATGAAACAAGTGTTACATTAAACGACGAAAAAGTGCAGCAATGATGTTTAAAGAACACGAAAAAATTTATGGAAAGAATGCAATATTTGTACTGATGACTCATCCCCACCCATATGGCCGTGAAACTAAAAATGAATACACTGATAAGCGATTGAGTTCTCGGTGTGATATGAGCCTCCCTCGGACCAAATTATAAAGCCGTTTCAAGGTTAAATTGATCAAGAAAAGAGGTTTCTCAGTTCTCCGGCATCTAAGGTCTCATTCGCAAGCTTAGATGTGTAGTGTTAGACACACACGCGCTCAAAGTCTTCCTCTATTTTCTTAAAGTAGGAAAGTACAGCAGAACAAATCACTCTAGCATGCGCTGGCAGTTGCAGAATCAATGACATTCATTGCATGAATCCATGAATATAACTCCAATGCTAGTTTCTGAATAAAAATATGGCATGTATACTTATGTAGCTGTATCAATTTTTACATACAGATTCAAATTTCCTCGCAATTACCCTCTACACGGAGAGATGCTGCTTTGATGAAGGGTACAACGTTTAAAGAGGGAGAGGCTATTCAGTGCTCTTGCTACCGAGGTTCTGTCATTCCTTACGAGTGCAGCACTTCGCTTCTAACAAGCAGCCCTCTCTAGTAAATTATTTTGTGTGCATTTTAGGGATGTGATCTTACATCTCGCTACGGAGTCAACCCCACACTGCGTTCTATAAGAATAGAATAGAATAGAATAGAATGAGGCTATAGGAACGAACCTTCTGGCCCATTCTTGGGTCGGATAATTACTTCGATAATTATTCGGTTGTTTTACCCAAGTCCCATGCCGTATTTCTAGCCGCGTCAACCATGTCGGCAGCGGGATTCGAACCCGGGTCTTCCCGCTCGCAAGCAGATTCGCTCACCAGTCGACCACGCTGGTGATTACAAGCAGTACAAACAGTAAAAATGACAACTGGTCCCACAGACCCAAACAACGCACAAGGGTTAACCTTTCCGCACAAAGTCACACGAAAAACTCACAAAATACTTCACAGAATCAACTCAGCTGGGCTCCACACCCACATGTAAGCCCTTCAATGCTAGCGTGGAAGCTACAAAGGAAGGTTTTTTGGAATTGCATAACTCAATTGCATAACTCAATGATAAGCAGTTTTTAAAAATTTCAAATCGCAATGAATCTGAACAATTTTGCAAGGCTAAAAAATTAGAAAATAAATTACCTCTCTCAATAAAGACGACTAAATCCTTGTTCAAATGCAGGTGGTTTACAATGTGAGGCCCTTGCAGTGTGCCCGTCTTTTATAGCGGTGAGGTGGGCGTCTTATCGTGTTCTTCACAAAAAATTAACCCAAACGTGATAAGAGTTTTATTTTCTTCAACACTTGCCCCGAGACATCGGAAATGAGAGCGAGTTTGGGTTTTTAATAGAATCCTCAAGGCTTTTTAATCTTTTAATTTCAACATAGCGATTTTTTGATCATCATTTTCAAAATAACAGGCTGCACTCACATTTTAAGTATAATCTTATTTCATACACCCTATACAGGGTGTCCACAAAAAATGTTTCCACTGACCGATGTAAGTATATATGATACTGGAACCATATAACAGTTTAATTCTGATTTATTTCTTTAGTTTTTATACCTTTAAAATGCAGCTTTATAAAGATCAGCGGATTTTGATTATGAACTCCAACAGCAGTAACCGATGTCAGTCCATACATTTTTTGTAGACACCCTATATAGCTAAAAAGGTTGTGTTCAAACACCTTGTATATTGAACTTTATATAACAGTCTACAGCAATGCAACAATGTGCTGTAATTGTACGGCAACGCTCACATGTAAGAGAGTAGCTTTGCATCCTACTCTGTACAAGGTTTAATTCTTTCACTAGCAGGACTCACGAGTAATTCGAAGTTAGTTCAGTAGCATGGCTCCAGTGTAATCCATGGCTTCAGTGTAATGTATCTGGTGTTCCATATTATTATTATTATTTCTTCTTTCATGGTCTCTGTTTCTCCTGTGTCCTAGAAATTGCTGTCTCTCCACCTCGTTCATATCATTTCGTCTTTCTTGGTCTCTGTTTCTCATGTTCTCTAGAAATTGCTGTCTCTCCACATCATTCATATCATTTGGACTTTCTTGATCTCTATTTTTCATGATTTGAAGATGCAATTCTCGCTCCTCCTGACTCATATTCATCCTTCGCTGTTGCATTCGTAGTCTGCTTCTATCACGAGTTGCTTGCCTTTCGTCTTCTCGTAACCGCTGTCGGTTCCTTCTCTGTCGCTCTCTTGCTGCTTCTCTTTGTTCTCTTATTCTCTGCTCCATTGTTTTAGATCAGGGGTGGGCAAACTTTTCAGTGCAAGGGCCACGTTCAAAAATTCGTAATTTCATGGGGCCGCATAGTACAGGTTCGCACATACGTAAGGTATTGTCGGTACGCTAGCAGCACTTTTTAAAATTTTAAAAAATTCAAAAAATTCATATAATTCAAAAAATTTCAAAAATTCAAATAACTGACAAAATATCAAAAATTTCAAAAATTCTGAAAATTCAAAAAATTCAAAAACTAAAAAAAGGAAAAAGTTTAAGCAATTTCAAAAATTGAAACAAAATCAAAAAATAAAAACATTCAAAATATTCAAAAAACTCCAAAAATTCGAAAAATTCAAAAAATTAAACCATTTGAAAATTTACAAAATTAAAAACATTAAAAAGTAATTTAAAAATATAAAAATATTATGCCATTTAAAAAATTAAAAATGGAAAAAATTCTAAAACCAAAACATTCATAAAATTCCCAACCGAAAGTAACGAAGTAACGTGACCCGACCCCAACCGTATAATACATAGATACCGCAATGACGGGTATGACGCACAGGTACGATAGTCGTAAGCGAATTAATACATAGATCTTATGTATTGATGTAAGACGGAGATGCTGGTATGTGTTAAACAAGCAAAGTTGCTTCAGAGAAGTTTTTTTAGCCTTTGAGCTGTGGAATGATGTGCCATTGGTGCGCAAAAGTGCGGCAATAACGCACTTAAAGTATTATTGCAGTGTCAAGAGACAGATGCTGGAACATCAGACAGACATGCGTAGCAGAAGATCTTTATTGCCGTCTCTTATTGAAGGTTGTGACCCACGTGCCTTGATCTAATTATTTTATTGAGGTGTTTTATGGCTTTAAAACAAGAATCTGCAGTAATATAATATATTGTCTAAGTGCGTCATATGTAACCTGAAAATCACGTGTGTGTAGATTTAACTTTGAGTTAGTTTTGATAGTGTCGACTAGTAATGTTATTCGTTAATTTTGTTCGTTAGCGACAATTGCAGCACGCTTTGATTGTTGAATTTTTCTTCCAATATAAGAAAGGGTCTACGGCAATCTGAACAGGGAAGACCCAGGATTAACAAGTAGAAAAAAGAAATAACAAAAAATTCACCTGAGAAAAAGTATACGGAACACCGCGGCATATTCCTTGGAGTGAAAAGCGTAGCTTTTGAAAAGTTGGTTTGAAAACAGATTTCTCAGCCTCCTCGTTTAGAGCCTGTTAGGCCAGTGCTGAGTCAGCACTGGTCCTCATAGCACGTCAGCATGGAGACATCGCTGGACATGGGGATACAAACATACGAGCTCTAGTGCTAAACAAGCTACTATTGTCCACCACTGAGCACGCATGAAGAACTGAAATAAACTGTGCTGCCAAACACAGACATTTCTTAATACGGAGCCCAGGCTGCTAGAACAAACTTTATGTCAGCTTTGATGAAATAGGAAACTTCAGCCTGAGAGGTACGCACTCTTAGGTACACCATCGAGTCTGAAATAGGATGCCTGAATTCAAGCATTTAAAGAATCAATCCGTGAGCATTTGTCTCAAGTAGGCTCTTCCCTGGAACACGTACCAACAGCCGTCCTACAAAGAGTGTGCCATTAGTTTCACGTTGTTGTAAACGTTGTATGATTTACAGATTCTTGCGCGCTGAATATTCAGAAAGATCAGTTCTCTTACACACCAAAGACTACCATATGAATTATACATAGCCCGAACACATGGCTCTTTCTCGCCTGTCTATACACAACTGCAAAGCTCTGCGTCTCGTTTTCTTTGAAAAGCTATGCGACATTTCTGGAACTTAAAGCAAAGCTAGAGTTGAGAGAAAACTATTCCTGTTGAACAAGATATATTTTAACTTATTTCAGTCACATGAGCTTCGTGGATGCCAGAATGAAGAAGCGTACGTTACTGTACGACACATGGTCGTTCTCTGACAGCTCCAGTGCCGTACATATTTATTTATACTGAGCTTGTTTCCAGTAAAACTATTTAAAATGAAATCAATGGATATTCTGCACTCTCGTATTGCGTCCTGATATCGGGGAGGTAGCCACCTATGAAAAAGTATGCTGCAAGAGAGGTTTTTCAGTTCTTACGTTTTCAAGTTTTTGTTTCCGAATTACGGGAAAAAAGTTAGACCAATACTTATGCAAAGTCTGCCGCTGTTTTCCTGAAGGCAAGCAAGTGATAAGAGAAGAGTAAACCAATAAAATTCTCATAATGAGAATTAAAAAGAAAAGCAGAATCATAATACTGAAATTTGGGATTATTCCTTCTTAGAATTTCAACAATAAATTCCAACTAGCGAAAATATACAGAAGCAATTCCGGACGAGGAGTTTTTGTTCATTCGAGCTTGAGTTACTGGAACACTAATACAGGGTACAGCAACATAACTTCCTATTTTTGATAGGAACTTCCCTCAAAAAAAAAGGAAGCTATGTTGTTGCACTCTTTAGTCGTTAATGTTGCTTTCCGTACTTCACTCGTTGTCGTATCTTCAGAAAAAACTATGCAGCAGCGAAATGAGATTATGTCCTCTACCAAGGAAAATTGTGGCAGTTTATTGAGGGCATGAAATCAGTGCCACGATGATGTTGTCTATATACAGAGAAATAAATGTAGAATAGAATAGAATTAGGCTAAAGGAACGAACCTTCTGGCCCATTATTGGGTCGGATAATCACTTCGATAGTTAATCGGTTACCCAAGTCCCATGCCGTAATTCTAGCCGCGTCAACCATGGCGGCAGCGAAATTCGAACCCGGGTCTTCCTGCTTGCAAGCGGATTCGTTCAGCAGTCGATCAAGCTGGTGGTAGACTATGCACTATCTAATTATTTTTAAAATAATCCAACGTAAAATACTATGATTTTTATCTTTGGTCAGCAAATGTCATTTCTTAATTGCTTCTGTTTAGAAAAATATGTCCGTATTGAATATGCCCGGATGTATAGAAATTAACCAATTTTTTCTTTGCATTTCTGTCAGATTAAACTGTAGGTTGCTAAAAGAGACTTTTCTAACACTTCTATTATTGACTTTTCATGGGCTTTTACAGAAATTCTTCATTTCATGAATATATGCGACGCTCTGGCAGCTACTGTCAGATGTCATTATCAGTACAGAAAGTGAAAACTGGTATTTTTGTTTACTTGTAACTTTCACAGCGCAAGCAACAAGTCGTTGCTAGGTGCATGCATCTCAGATGACAAGAAAAGCTTGTTAGTATCCTTGTAAGGAAGATTCTTATCTCTAAGGCGGCTTCACCCAGTTTCCTTGTTTTCTTGCTATCTTCACATTCAACACAACACACACACACAACATGGCCTGCTCCCACACCTCGGACTCGCCACAGCTGACCAAATTCAGGGTGTGAAAGAACAACGTCTGTTGAACTCCAGAAAAGTAGTGTTTCCTCCACTGCACTTAAAATTGGGTCACAGAGTACAATTTGCCAAAGCAATGAGTTTACAGCTTTCAAGTTCCTTTAGGACTTCTTTCCAAGGCTGTCGACGGCAAAAGTCGAAGCTGGTGTCTTCGTGTGACCACAGATAAAAAAATTAGAGTGGGAGATGGTGTTTGACATGCTCACTAGGAAGGAGACAGCAGCGTGGAACAGCTTTGTCACAGTGGTACGTTGCTTCCTAAGAAGGGAAGGGGAGAAGACGAGGAACACGAAAACAGAAACCAGAAACTACGTCGAGCTTGTTGAGATCCTGGTGAAGAACTACAGCAAAGTGTTGTACGAAGTCCCTCAAAACCCATATCCTAGAAAAATTCAAGTAAAACATAGGCGCATATTTCGAGGAACAGGGAGAGCGTTTCCACTTGGAGCTCCGCGACCAAGGATCGTATAACAAAAACATGATAGGAGACAATATGTGGAGCAGGATGAGTGAAAGTAGTTTACAGTATCAACGTAAATTGCAAAAAAATGCTCATTTACATTTTGTACACTTTCTGGTGTGATCCCAGAATAAATAAATGCTACTTTTGACTTATATATTGATTTTTATTTGTACTTTGTGCGAATAAGAAGGCTAAAATTAGCCACTTTTCCCATTAGTAAGTTTCAGAAGTATCATTATTCTAATCCCAGAAGTTAAGTTCAAAATTAATAACAGCATTTTTTCCTGTTCTCTATCATCGTCTTAGCACGTGTGGTCTTGAAAACCGACATAATATTTCATGTGTCAGCTCTAATTGAACAGATTTATTTTAATATGCTCGACAGGGCCGTCAGTGGGTTTAAATGTCAGCAGAGGTTACTGAATCATGGTTCAAGTTAAAATTTCCTAAGCTTGAATGACTGTTCTACCGCACATCAAAAAGGTTCGTTTTAGCTTAACTTGATACATGGGGGCGTACTACAGGGTGCGTCAACATAACTTCCTTTTTTCAAAGAAAGTTTCTTTAAAAGAAAAAGTTTGTTGACGCACCCTATAGAATGCAGTAGTATGAGCAGTAGATGAGAAGTTTCGCTGTCTCAAAGCCAACGAGCACAACAATTACAGGATTTTCAGAATTTCATCTATGCAAGATTTTAACTTACCTTACAACTAAAGGGTGTGGCAAAAGTCAAATGATATATTTAGAATTAATTTATGCAAAAACTACTTGAGATAGAAACTTCGGGTAGATTGCAAACGAAAGAAAGGGTTTTGGAGTTTTTATTTAAATAGGATATCATCTAAATGTCCACCATGTTGGTTTATGCACATGCGCATTCTTTTCGTAACAGAATCCATCACTTTTCTAAGCATCTCCGGAGGAATGTTGCGAATCTCTTGAGAAATGTTCTTTTTCAAATGTTCCAAAGTACGAGGCTTATTAATGTATACTTTTGACTCTAAGTATCCCCATAAAAATAAATTCAAAGGGGTCAAATCACAAGATCTAGGAGCCCAAGGAATATCACCAAAACGTGAAATTAATCGATTTGGGAAAATTGTCT
>VCRD01008090.1:0-11775 GCA_006783055.1 Trinorchestia longiramus
CCAGAGTTAATAAAGTAATTAGAGTACATTACTGTAGCCAGAGTTAATAAAGTAATTAGAGTACATTACTGTAGCCAGAGTTAATAAAGTAATCAGAGTACATTACTGTAGCCAGAGTTAATAAAGTAATTAGAGTACATTACTGTAGCCAGAGTTAATAAAGTAATTAGAGTACATTACTGTAGCCAGAGTTAATAAAGGAATCAGAGTACATTACTGTAGCCAGAGTACATTACTATGGACGGGTGATTCAGCTTACAATAAATTTTACAAAAACATGAATGCAGTGAAAGTTTAAAGCTAGAGTGCGAGTCGTCTAGGGTTCTGTATAACATTCACAGTAAATATAACACGAACAGTAAATATAACACGAACAGTAAATATAACACGGACAGTAAATTTAACACGGACAGTAAATTTAACACGGACAGTAAATATAACACGGACAGTAAATATAACACGGACAGTAAATTTAACGCGGACAGTAAATTTAACGCGGACAGTAAATTTAACGCGGACAGTAAATTTAACACGGACAGTAAATTGAACACGGACAGTAAATTTAACACGGACAGTAAATTTAACACGGACAAAGTCTCGATGCCTCACAACAATACACAACACTCACAGAGTTCCGTGCCTCAGAAGCTTCAACTATCAAATCGCACACACATCAAATAACACTGCATTCCATGTGTCACTAACTACAGTCAAAAATATTTCGCAAAAAAGACTCGCGAAAACTTCTCTTTCCAGGATAAAATATTGAACCTGAATTTCAGAGCTGGAGCGCTAGCTGCCGCCACAGGACGGACTGATCGAAACGAGGGTCGTTTTGTCCTCTGCACGAATTTCAATGAATTGACGATGAGGAGGCGAGGGAACTTAATTCTACTCGGACAGCTTTTTTACCATAAGGAAGTTCGGCTGACATCGTTTCGTAAGCCCCTCCAGGAAGTTTCGAATTGAAATTAATGATTTTTATTATGCATGAGTGGCGCAAGCCAAAAAATAGAACATGAAGCACTTAGACAAAGTATGTGACAGTTTATAGTGTACGTGGTGTTGATTAAGAACACCGATTTTAAGGGCACACAAATTTTAAGAGTACACATTTCTTGAATTAAGAAATTAGTGAATAATTTGTCAATATCTATTTACAATGTTACCCTATTTATAAACTCGATAATCTCTACAGAACATTCTAAGTCAAATTGATATGGTCAAATCTGTTACTGCCGCACTGAACTCACATCTGAGAACTAACCTGTGACGTCACTGAACTGAAGACACTAAACTGAAATCTCTTCAGGATTGGCTGACAAAACCTGTGATCATCAAAAAAGTTTCCCAAAAAATCACTCTCCGCACATTGGCACTATCATTAAATTTAGTACTATTTAGTCCACTATGAACGAAATTCTGCAATGAAATTTATAATTTCATTAGTGTTTAAATAATGTGTCAACTGTGAAATGCAGAAAAAAATTTTTAGCTGCAGTACATGTAACCGTATTTTTGCCACTCGGAAAACAAGATCATCAAAACTTCATATTTAAGCAAGAATGGTGCGTAAAATCCTATATTTTTGAAAACATTACATGCTCTTACGCTCAGTATTTCACTGTTCCGAATATAACACCGCGAGCAGAGGCCGTAATTTTCTTCTTGATGTCAGCTGGCGACGTACACTGTGCGACCGCCTCTCAGAATGGCAAGAGTGAACGTTATTTTCCTGTCTTTAACGTAATTGATGACAAAGGCAGCATTTTTCTTGCGTTTATGAGGCAAAATTGATGACAAAGAGAGCGTCAAAAGACGAACAACACGTCAACTTGTGGCTAGAATCAGGTGCAGCTTGAGCGAGTCAAGCCTCCTCTTCTTTCTGGGCAGCATGAAGCAACGCACAACAGGCAAAGTTATTAAGGACGATGTCATCTCACACAGATACACGCAAATTTTTTTGATGAGTGGAGTGTGGAAACACTCCTTACCAGATTTTTGCTCCGTACTCTCAATAAAGTTACAAGTTCTCTTGAGTAATAACTCTGGAAAGATGGAAGATGGCTCTTACAGTTTTCGTTCTATATTATTATCATTGTCTCGTTATGTTACGGAAATTTTGTACGAGCTTGACGAAAAAACTTCGCAATGAAATCTTGAAAAATTGAGAAGTCGTGCAATACAAGACAATTAACATTTTCACGTTACCTTAAATCATCTTTCTATTCTTATATGTCACATGCATGGCTACAAACTGAGTTTCCTGATACGTATAAAAACTGCACAAATAAAAGAGCGGATGGATCAAGTCGACTGTACTTCATTTTTTATGTGAAATATTTTCGCAATAAGTCAGTAGTAAAGCATTATTTCTTTCGTTTACAACAGATATGAACTTCAACTTCAGTCTGATCAGCCAAACCCACACACACTCGTGACAGGGACCCACGGCATGGGCAATGAAGCGTGACCTCAGAAGAACTAAACCACCTCCTTTCTAAATAAGATACACATTAAATTGATAATAAGACGTCCTCCTTTGTTGGCAAAGAGTAAGGAACGTATTGGCAATCTGTACAGCAATGAACGAGTATTGTCAGTAGACGATGACAAGCTCAAAAGGATCGCAGAACAAACGCCTAGTCCGACCCGATAAGTGAGCTCAGCCCAGCCAACCATTCACTAGGTCTCCCGTTCAATAAAGATCCGTTCCTGTAGGCACAGATAAAATTGGAAAATTTCCGTATCAACAGAGCTACGACCTGTGGCAACATTTGTAGGAGAAGCCAGGAGTAAAACCATGGGAGGTTGTACTACTTGTTCAACGAGGGTCAGATACGCAGCTGTAAGGCTATTTGTTCCATGAATGAAAATTCGTCGATGAAAAATGAAATATAGTAGAATTTAGGTATACCCTCAATGTAGAACAAAGTTTCCCGTACACTACTATCTAATAATAAATAATGAATGAAATAACACTAAAGAAAACATTGTGCATATTTTTACAAAGCACGACTATTGCAGGACGTACATTCATATGTTATAGTTTCATATCGTGCCAAATGTTAGAAATACTAGACATATTACCAGAAGCCCGCCAGCTCTGCAGTGGAAGATGTATTTCGACCAATCTTATTACAAAAAATTCACCCCGGAAATTCTAAAAGTCCACGGTATCACAATCCATATTTCACTCATCAATTGAAAAGAAGCTGGTTTTTCTGCGGACATAAGAAATAAAAAAATCGAACTTGCATGAAACCCGTAAGACACGAGTTCTTTATATGTGTCCTGTATTTCTGATGGGCATTACTAACATATTGATACCACTGAGGAATTTTTTCATCTTTTATGGATCATTCGTCATTTTCAACGAAGTTTGCATAAGCACTGCGTTATAGAACATTGCCTTTTTATGTAAACCTGGTCACTGTTGGGCGCAGCCAAATACTAGCCCGATTAACAATTAGACCAAATTAACACGTTTATTTATCTAGGAATTAATGTTAGATTGACAAAATTGAGCAATCATTGAGCTACTATGGAGTGCGAGAAGTAGTACTGAGTGAATGTGTCAGTAGATAATAGTAAATGTATGAGTGTAGGTGTAAATGTATGAGTGTAGGTGTAAATGTACATGAGTTGGTGCAGTAACAGGAAGTAGAACCGTGAAAAGCATAAATTTACCTCTGACAAAATCATGCAACGATTTGCAATTCCCTAATTTGAAGGAAGACAAACAACGGTTAATGCGAAGTCATTCAAAATTGTATTGTCTGATTTCCTGAGGCTGTAGTACAATCACAACGCCACAGTACGTCACAATCTCCAGAGTTTGAAGTACGACACGTAAAGGTGCGTAATTCTGGCACGGAAACTCAATTACACAGCTTGTCTCAAGGGATCGATAATCCGATAAAGCAGCCACGAGATGAGAGGCCTATTGCCTCAATAGGGACCCTGACAACGTTGCTTTACGGCCTATGCGCTCACTCACTTGGTCGCTTCCCATTTTTTACTGAAGCATATTTTAATTCCTTTTTGCCCTTTTTTAAACATTAATTTCATACAGTTGTGACGGGGAACATAAATTCGTTATTTTTATAAGCGTTAAAAATAACCGTCACGTTTTCGACTCAGAAATGAGTCACTGGCTTCCTATATCACAATTTTTCCTACCTAAATGGAATAATTTTCTTAAAAACTAGAAAAACGTTAGTTCATTCTTCTCAAGAACGTGCCCACATTCCTACTTCAACTAAAATTTACTAGAGTAAAAAAGCCACAACGACTTTAACCGGATTGCAGACGCGTTTCAGATAAATTGCGTGGAAGAAAATTTTCTACTTTCTGACCTTTCTAATACGTTTTTCCCAGGCTACTGGTTTTCAGTCGATAGAACGTCTGACTCTTAAACGAAATCTAGACGTTTTGTGATTGATTATACCAGTAAGTCCCAAATTGAAAAAACCATCGCTGCAGTTTTTCTACAAAATTCCAACACTGATGAGCTACGAGTATATATATTTCCCATGTTCGACCCGAAAATGAATTAGAAAAAGAAAAGAAGTCAGGTTTCATACGGCCTTGGATATCAGAATACGACTTTATTTACTTTAAAACGAGACTGCGACTATGACTACACAATAGTCGTTCCACATTTAGTATGCCAAGGACCAGCAGACGTTTTGCTGAAAAACCTTCGTAATTTTCCCTAAGGTGGTCCTTCTTGTGATCTCGTAATGAGATGGAAGCGACTGCGCGCAGTCATTATCGTCCCCTTAGAAACGCAGACAAATTTAATTCCTGTTTATCTATGATACCATCACACTCGAACTTTAAGCTCGAAGTGTCGAGAAAAGCACACCGTTTTTTTCAACTTGCATCAACTTTAAAGCCACTTACGAACTCGGTGTTATATTCGGAACCGTGAAATACTGAGCGTAAGAGCATGTAATGTTTAAAAAAAAGGAGTTTGCGCACTATTCTTGCTTAAATATGAAGTTTTGATGATGTTCTTGTTTTCTGAGTGGCAAAAATAGGGTTACATGTTAGTATGAATCCACAAGGAGTATTCAGTTTAGTGGTTTTCTTGTGTTGTCAGCAGCAGACAACATCACACGGTAAACAAACTGATGAATGTACAGGAGAAATACGAGGTACTCCATGTCACAAGGACAAAAACGCCATCAGTTAAAAAATCCGTTTTCTAAGGTAGCAACATCACACAACCGAGCTTGGGTTAATAGTTAACCTACGAAATGAGACCCCAAAACACATTGGTATGTATTTGATTAATTATGTGAATGGAATTTTCAGTTTGCAGACTTTGTTAGGTGATTACTCGAAACTTTTTTTTGGTATCTTCGCCTTTATGACACTTAAGGCCTCATATTATTTCGATACATTTAAGAAGAACTAAGAAGGTCATTCAAATTTCCTTATTAAATGTATGTCGTGAGAGACCATATGACAAATCAGAGAACCTTGTCACGAGCTCTGCCTTCACAGTAATTTATAAGACCTAACGAGAATTGTCATAGTTCCATTGAGTTCCATTTTATCACTTACTTTTTGACTTATAGGTAGATTTACTACAGAAATCGTGTCATTAATGATAACGATGATAATTGAAATATGAATCATGTTGATTTTCATGAATTTTTATTACTGTGTCCGCCACATTTAATGGTCACATGAAGCCAAACAAGAACGATGAAACTCGCACATTGAGTTAACTCGATTACGATAGCACGCTCAAACTTAGAAGATTTTTTCTCGAATTGAGACACGGGAACTGAATATGGAACAGACAGGAATAGGATCCGATGGAGCCCAGCAAAAATAGTAACAAGTTTCCCTCTAACACGATGGAGTTATTGCTGCACTAATATTCCGGCGGCCCAGCATCCCCTCCAGCTAAATTAGAGACATGCTTCAAAAATAGCGGCTCTAATGAAGAGAATAACATTACAACGAAAGCAGCTGGGCTTGTGGAACTGCAGCTCCTGGAAGCATGAATATTCGGACGACCAGGTATTCTATAGTAGCAATGCTGACTTATAATAGGAAAAATATTTTTCTTTAGTTCAATGGAATAGATATTACAACACGAACATTTTAAAAAATTATTTATCTGATAAAAACTCACCAATAAAAAGGGAAAGCACAAATTCATATTTACTTAGCAATAGTAATTAAATAGGAATGACTACTTATTTCGCAAACTATAAATAACTTCAACGAGTTTTTCAATATAGCTTTCGTAAAAGAGGTTAATTCTAACACACACAACAGGAACTCAGGCACGTCACATGCCACACAAAGTGCCAGCGTCGGTCCGTAAATCTGCCCAGCAGCCAACACAACAACGCGGAACCGAGCTTAAGATATAAAACACCCACCCTACAGGCCTTGATGGTCATTTTATGGAGCGCTCGTTCAAGAAAACACCCATTTGAAAACAAATGTAAACGTAAATCTCTATGAAAACGCCTCCGGTGTCCCTTTGGGTCCCGCCCACGGTCCCGCTCCCGATCCCGGAGCCGCTCACATCACCGGTCTCGGTTTCATTTCCTGTCTGAGTCCCGATTTCTGTCCCGGCAACGCTCTCGGCCCCGGTCCCTCTAACAGTCTTGCTACTGCATCCAGATTTGCTCACATCATCGGTCCCGTCTCGCTCCCAGTCGCAGATCCGCTCCCGGATCCGTTCACGTCACTGGTCCCGCTCTCGGTCCTTTAAGTCTTGGTCCCGCACCCGGATCCGCTCACATCATCGGTCCCTATCCCGCTCCCAGTTCCAGATCCACTCACGTCAACGGTCCCGCTCCCAGTCCCGGTTCCGGTCCCGTTTGTGGTCCCAGTCCAGGATCAGCTCACATAACCTGTCCCAGTTCATTGATCTCGCCCAGACCAGCAAATTGCTCTTTTCTTTGAACATCGGACGATAAGCGAACGCTAAGAATTTGAGGAATGCTTTTCTGGCGCTCGATGATCGCAACAGTACGAACAGTTGGAATGCGTGGCTGAGGTTACGTACAACTCTCATTAAGAAATTATGCTTCTTCACTGAGTTTCATCGACCATAGCGACTTGACTCAATTTCTTGAACTTAGACTAGCATAGGCTGATGTAAGAATTTACAGGAGGTTTTCAAAGTTCATATATTTTAATACTTCACAAACTATATGAATAGTTCTGTGAATTTTTTTCTTTCTTTTTATATGAATAATTGGAGAATCTTTCTATTAATGGGGGTAGTCATAAGAGTAATTGAAGTAATTGAATGATCGCTCAAGGCAACAAGGAAATAAAATGTTGGACCAAAAGACAGAGTTAGTGAGAGTGCATATATTTTGTACAGCGTAAATAGGTTCATGAAAATAACTTAAATCATCTCATTGTTGTTATGATGTAGAAGCAAATTAAGAAAATAATTCAACTTTTCAAGTTGTGAAATTAATAAAAAAACAATTTCAAGGCAGTAGAACAATTCTCACTTTGTTTTCTTGTTGTCATCTCGTCAAAATTGCAAAAGTTACAAACTACAAGTAAAATTCTGATGATGGAGGAAAAATCATAGGAAATCATTCAAACTTTGAGTAAGAATTAAAATCCACTAACAAGTGTTGAGAACCCTGAACAATAATGATAAAATTATCAGAAAAGTGGTAAAAATCATGAGCTAAATATCAAAAATTATCAGCAAAAACACTACAAAAAAAAACTTGAATGGCAGAAAGGCTCATGAACATCAAATTAAACTCGAAATAAACATCCATGGAAACTTCAACATTTAATAACAAACTCCAATCCCAATGAAAAAAGAAGCGAATTGAGAATAAAAACACACGTAATTGCAGCATGATCTCGCCGTGCACTGCTGGTGACATCAAGAGAAATTTATGAAGAGCGTAAATAAGAGTTGCAGTGCCTGACTAGCAGAGCTGGTCCGGCAGCGTTACTCTGAATGTCACTCAAGTAACAACGTCTTCATATCACGGTGGTCATCACGCATTCATAAAATTGACGTCGTCGCCACGATCCGTCCATCGAGATAACTGAACTTAACCCGTTCGTTGTTTTTCGCATCAATTGACGTGAAATTTTTTTAACTACCACTGGTTATTCACGTCAACTAGGGAATTTTTTAACTACCACTGGTTTAGCACGTCAACCAGGGAAAACTTTTTAACTACCACTGGTTTAGCACGTCAACCAGGGAAAACTTTTTAACTACCACTGGTTTTCACGTCAACCAGTGAGTTAAAGAGCCCACGGGGGACATTTAAACTGGGTAAGTGGATTTTAAATGTTGTTTCCTTGTTTCTTAAGTTAGATTTGGTTGTTTGGGGGGAAAATACAGATTTTTTCATAACCACAGGAGGTACACTCTGTGTGTATTAATGTGACAACGAACGGGTTAATGTGAACATCTAACGTATATAGGAACCCAGTACGTACGAACTAATGAAATGGTTATGTTATCAACAGATGACAGTCGTGCTCACTGAACTCGACATTAAAACATGAATATTGAACACATATGACAGCTCCGCACACCCAAATGATAGACTTACGGTCGAATTTTAGGCTTATGACCTCGTGGTCATGCACGCAATGAAAATTACATCAAATTTGCATAAATAATCGGAAAATGCACCAGAACGCACAATCGAGCAGTAAATTACCGAGCGTAGGCTGCAACGAAGTAAGCTTCATCATATTTGAAAGTCAGTTCATTTATAAATTATTAGGAACTTACGTAGTCCCATAATTTTTTCAAAAATATGAAGTAACACAAAATTTAGTAGTTATTTAGCACCCATTTCTAGGCTACTGCTCAGTGTACACCACATTAACCTTCGAAACTTTAGTTGGTAGCACAGTGAAGACAATGGTTTACCTCTGATATTGCTTAAGTGTATGTATTTACTAGCACCACATTAGGTGTTCACGTCATGCACCTTCCATGAGTGCTCTCACTAAGGCCATTTGAGGACTACTTTATAAAGAAGTTCTTGCGTTGGCACAACCCGCTACAGGCAGTAGCTTCAGCATTTCAAGACAAATGATAAAGAAATCAAAATGAAGATTGAAAATGGAGAATATGCTTAAAACCAGAAAAAATAGTATATTTAATCATATTATGGTATAATAAAATAATATAACCTATACATAGAGAAAATTAGTGTAATAAATGGTATAAATGAGATAATGAGATTTTATGTAAAAGACCCATAGACACAGTATAAAAAATTGACGAGAAAAGGTACTGAAAGACGCTCGAAAGCCCACGCTGATCTCGTCTCACAAATAGAATCCTTCCAGTCGTGGTATGCGTCGTACAAAATGCGCTCTTCAGTTTTATGGTGACGGCAATGAAAACTTAGTCTCAATCAGTTAATTGTACATTTACAGTGAGGGAAAGTCAAGATTTCTAGCGCATGAGTCAGACTCTGCTCAAGTCCCAACGCTTGTTAAATGATTACTCAAGCACTGCAACAACAACGCGAGCTGAAAGACGCTAATTTAACGATGTAGATTTTGTGATGGTGGAAACACGAAGACTGCAAGAAAACTTAGCAAACTGAGACAGTTTACTGTGAAATAATATGCATGCAACTAACTCTTAATTATTCATCAGAAATTCCCGTGGCCAGGACGGCTGGAGGTACGTACAATAAGACGCTGCATGGACTACTCGAGGAGAGACGAGTTCCTAAAGCAAACAGAAAACTTGATACTCAGCTTGCTTAATCTTTGCATTATAGCCGATTTCTACAAATTATTATACAAAGTGTAGCAACATAACTTCCTTTTTTCAAAGAAAGTTTACTTCAAAAAAAGGAAGTTATGTTGCCGCACCCTATAGAAGCAATGAAAATTCGTGACAATGTATCGATTGAGTCTGACAGTAGACGCAGTTCTCGATGGGTCTCATCAGGTACTAAAATTATGAGTGTAGAATGATCACAGCTGGTACACTGACGTCTTCATAGTGAGGATAATTAGTAGAAGTCGTGCATGTGAACATCTAAATTTAAGTTGTGCTTCTGATCGGCTAAGATAAATGAAACACGGGCTCTCGAATAAAATTATTTTTTATCAGTAACATTCAAAAAAGCGGCTGGAAAATGGCAGCGGAAAACGAAGCCAGCGAATTAGACCAGTTCGAGCAAATTTGATACAAATTTCGCTTCATTAGAGAACGTAATTGGGGCTCGTAGTGATGTTAAGTTGTGCAGCAGCGGTTAATGGGATGGTCGTGAACTGCTCACATTAGGACGACGTAGCACTAATGAGAGAGAGCACCTCATTGCGCTCATGCATGTCAATGAGCGCAAGTGCTGGATCGACTGCTGCGCTCGTGCCTGAGCATAACCTACACACATTGATCCTTGCAACATTCACCTCATGTAGCAGACAGTAACAGTATGCAACATGTTTGTGCGGGCAATATTAGCGAAGCGTGTGCAACATTAGCGAAGCGTGTGCAACATTAGCGAAGTGTGTGCAACATTAACGAAGTGTGTGCAACATTACCGCAGTGCGTGCAGCACTAACGCAGTGCGTGCAACACTAACGCAGTGCGTGCAACACTAACGCAGTGCGTGCAACACTAACGCAGTGCGTGCAACACTAACGCAGTGCGTGCAACACTAACGCAGTGCGTGCAACATATTCGCATTGTAACACGCACATGTGATGAGGGTATCCATACAACTGGACCTACTCAGTCGGTAAAACACTAACATCTCCATATAGTCTTAACAAGCATCAGCAACCCTCCTGCCTACTGCGTGCAATCAACATTAAATTAGGCTCATTCGCATCGCAAGCTCTGTACAACATTCAGGGTAACTTTTACACGAGGAATTCCTCGAACTTTTTATGTGAAAAAAACATTGTAAACTCAATATTGATTTAATTAAAGTTAATTACACATTTACATTTGTAATCATGGGTGAGTGTGGTTTGATGAGTGAGGACAACGCTGGGTCACTCATGTGAGTGATGTGAAGCATGAACTTGAAAAAACAAAAACCTCAGAAAGAAAATAGGAATAAGGCAATGACAATGTAGAGTCTTCAAATTTAAACGCTGATTTTAAAATTGCAAAAATTATCGTTTCTTGTGTATATTTTGATCATCATTCATCAGACATGTACTATACAGGGTGTCCCAAAAAGAACGATACCCAATTTTCAAGGGCTGTAATTCAGAAACTATTGAACTTACAAAAAATTGGAAAGTCACATTTTGTTTTCTTATGCTTTGATATCATTGATACGGCTTCAACTCGTAACTTGAATTACGTATGAATACGAAAGCGAGATCTTAAACTATTCAAGATTTTTACCGATCGAAGAGCCTCCCCATTATGCAACTCACAAAAGAACAAAGAACATTCATCCTTGAGAAGTATTTTCAAGCGAAAATTTTCCAACAGGTCATTCAATCATTTCAAGAGCATTTTCCTGAAAGACAGTCTCCAACAAAGATGACTATTTGGAGAAATGTTACTAGGTACAGAACCGAAGGAACAAGCCTGAATCTCAACAAAGGTCGATCAGGACGGAAAAGAACGGGGTGATCAGAAGAAAATGTTCGAATTGTTCAAGGAGCACCTACAGAAAATCCGCAAATCTCTGCTAGAAAAAGTGGATTAGATGTTACTAAATCTACATTCAACAGAATTATAACTTTGGATTTGAAGTGGCATCCTTACAAGATGCATGTGCGGAAAGCAAAGAATTGAAAATGAGGCCA
>VCRD01008092.1:0-18757 GCA_006783055.1 Trinorchestia longiramus
TCTCCTGTTCTCCGCCACGGCAGCAAAGTCGTCGAGTTTCAACATTTGTGTCGTAGACGTCGGTCTCAAAATTTGATTTGCCAGTGATTGATGTAGTATTTTTCTGAAAAAAACTTGAAATCAGAAAAAAAACGTGAAGTTTGATATTTGCGAGTCCTGGGAGTTGTAGCTCAGTACACACCCCTGCAACCTCTCATTCTGCAACCTCTCTTTCACCCCTGCAACCTCTCTTGTATTGTCTCTCTTCTCTCCCACTTGCCTGTAAACAAAGCTAAACGATGCTTTTACGCATGTTACGTGTTTTGTTTGCCTTGTGTCTGAACAAATCAACCATCTCGTCTTCGCTCTCATATTTTCCTCATTGAGATTCACGAAAACTTCATCTGACTTCATCGCTTGCAACATCGTGGGGGGACAAGATTAAGTAAAGGATTAACTGTGTCGAGGGAATTACAATCAGCGACTTTGCCGGTGTTCCAATACAAGAACTTGCGTAACTTCCCTTCTATCTAAAATAGTTCCTTCCCTCACTCCCTCTGTCTCCCTCTTTCTTTCTCGCGAGCTGCGATCGTTTTACAGCCATCCGTTGCTGACAGCAGTTTTATGGCGTGTCCGTCCATGCGGATGCAATGCGAGTGTCCTGGTCATACTTCTCTGTGCTTTACTCGGACGATGTGCATCAACCCTTTAGGGCACGGTGAGATATTAAGTAACCCACCAATTTAGGTACATTTGCCCCTTTTTTACGCTCAAATCTTGTGTCTCAAAGGGTTAAGAGGTCAGGTTTATGACTTGTTAGGTCTGGTACTGTGAGTGGGCCCGTTAATGAAGGATGTAAGTGGGACATGAAATCAGTGATTTGTTTCTGCACGTTTATTCTGACCAAGTGTAAGTGCAAAAAGGCAAACGCAGAACCCTACCAGCGAAAACCATCCTGCTTTGGTGCTTTCTCAGCCTCGCTTAGCGCTCACTCATAGCAGAAATATTTCTGAAGGAATTATTGTAGCAACTTACATGCGTAATTCTACTTGTGTTCCGTCATTTCCAGCGTTATGAAGTGACGAGACGTATTATAACATCAAAATTTCACAGTCCACGTTTACTGGGGAACATTTTAATAATAATTTTATTGTTGTCGTGCAGGTTTCTAACAATCCGGTGTGCGTGTGTGTCAGTGGTGGCGGTATCTACCATTGAGACTTGAATTATTGACTGCGCAAGCCTTATCAGCTGAACACGCCTGTCACGGCTTCGACAGGTGCTTTTGAGATACAGAAGTAGCTCATTGCACCTTCATCCATATGGTGACAGCGGATAAATCGTCCTATGTACAGTAATTTAATGGACATGTTAGTGATATTGAATGAAGTCAAGTCATAAGTAGTATATTTTTTACATAATAGGCCTTCGTGACTAGAAACGTTCACCTTTTTTATTAAGCAAAAGGGATCAGTTTTTTTCACCGCATGAATTATAAGAAAAAACATGTCTCCTCAAAACTCGAGTGTGTCTACTTCAAAGCCGCTCGTAAATAATAATACTGAATTTAAAGGGTCTCTGGATTCCGTTGAGCCTTCAAATTCTTCCCACAAACCTGCACGACAACCCACAGCAGCATCCAATTTACACGACGATGCAACAGCTCACCTGCAACATTCTAATGAAGACGAAATCACAGAAAAAACTGAAAAAGACAATAGCTTTTCTTACGATGTGGTAGAATCAGGGGCGACTGATCAACCTCATTTTGATGTCCACGATGATCTAGGTTCGAAACTCAAGTCGAGCGCTGATCATGTGAACACTTCGTCCTGTGAGGTATCGAAGGTTGACGGCGTGGAAATTAGTGATAAAAAGGAACACTTATGTACTGATACTAGTGTTTTAGCTGAGGTAGCTGTGCGCTTGTCGGCTGCAGTCAATGAAAACGAGCAAATGAGACGATCGAGAACTGCCTCTGACGAGTGTGTTGCCCAGTCACTCACACCTGACTGCTCCAAGTCATGCATTGTTCTTGCAGTTCCCAAGTCAGAGTCTAACTCAGCTAGTCTTGAAAGTGTTCCTATGGACGTAAGATTGACAAATCAACTTAATTTACAAAACGCTTCCTCTTCCATCCAAGCTTCGAATACAGAGCACAATGACAATATTAGCGCTGAGAATTACAACCGTAAGGATAACGCTGATTTCTACAGCGAGGCAGAGGCTGAATCAGGCACGTACTGGAGATCCATGAGCTTCTCTAGCCCATCCAACTCCATTTCATATGATTCATCTCAGAAAGAGGTATCGGAGGCTTCTAGATTAGAGAATACCGTGGGAATAGAACTCTTGATGAGTGCAGAGAGATTATCTTTACAAAATGGTAGTTCCAAGGAATCCATTGCATCTGGTGTGAAACTACCATATGACCAAAGCCATGTGGACTCTGTTCAGTGCGATATGTTGGGATCTCTTACGGATGATGTGGATGAAGACCAGAGCCAATTTTACTTACAGCAAGAATCTTTACGAAATTACCTGGTGGCGCAAGGTGGTTCTATTGGTCTGGAAAACTGTGCGCCTTCCAGTAATTCACGTGCTTCTGCACAGCCTTTAGACTCCCATTCCAGTGACGTCTTACAAAACAACAGCACCCGCCCGCTGTCGGAGCAAATTCAACAACCGGACCAATTATTTTCTAGAAACTCGGACGAGAATGCAGTGCCTAGAGTAGCTCCGTCTGCTGGGGAATGTGCTCCTGATGCAATTGCGGAAGAAATTTCTAGTCGAGTTCGCAAGCGCAGCAGGAGACGACGGTCCTCGTCCTTGCTAGGCAGTTGCTGGTTGAACAGGAGGAGCGTTTTCGCCTCAACTTGGAGACGCTTCTTGAGATGGTGTGGCTCTAGCGAGCGACGACCGAATGAACCGGCCACTGAGGCCCGTCAGAATCCTGCCGTTCGGACTCTCTCACGAAGCGTTTGTAAAAGTGGACCTCCTCTTGGTACGGCTGAGGCTTCTGGGGTAGGAGCTGTGAGTTCAGCTGGCAAACCAGACCCATCAACTAACCGCGCGTGCCCTGCGATGTGCGCTGAGAGAGTTAATCCTCCATTAGACAGCCCCGCCTTGTCCATGAAGTCTTTCAAAGGCGCCATGCAAGCGGCTGCTTCCATTGCGGGCAAAGGGGCGAAAATAAGTCCTGTCGACGAGTCAAAACATGCGTCAACTATAAATATTGGCGCCACGTCTTCAGGTCAATGCGTCAGCAATAGTACAAGTAGGAAGAATAGTAACAATAGTTCTTTGAAACATTTACCGAAAGTTTGTAGGAGCTCCAGTTCAAAAATGACTTCTATGAAATCTTCTTCTACTGAGGAAAATTTAAACAACTCCAATAGCTCAAAAGGTAGTAAATCCGAAATTGCTAGCGTAGTGAAAGCCGCTGCTGAGAAGCTGAATAGATCACAGGCGAAGAAGTCCGTCAAAAACCAACCTCTTCCCGATGAGGACGTTCACGACAGTGAGCTTGAGGCTGCTGGGGAGGATCCTGCTGGGGACGTGCCTAGTGGTGACTCCATGCCCTTAGTGGTGGGCAGCAGTCGTGGGGACCACATGAGGAAAGTGAGGTCACGACGGCTCATGAAGGAGTTCCAAGAGCTTACCAAAATATCGCAGTCGACCACGAACCCTGTCTTCTCAGTGGCGCTCGTCAACGACTGCCTTTACGAATGGAAGGTGGGTGGGCGCTTTGTCCAACTCTGTACATGATACACAATTAATCCTTTCACTGTCTTAGACCCATATATGGCACTCGGACGTCTCTTTTGAAGTGTCTGAATACCACATGTGGGTCTCGCATCACTTTTTACAAAATTTGTGGCTTCTGAGACCCATATGTAGTATTCGAACATGTGACTGATAACAATAAGCAAGTTAAGTCAGGAGTATAATCATGATTTTAGCTTCATATAATAATCTTCTAACGAAATAGTCATACGAGTCTGACGAAATTGACAACAAATGTTCAGAAATATTTTCTGTGATAACAACTACAGGTCTTCCAAATATTTGTTCCAAGATATGAAGAAAAATTATAGTAAACAGCTCGTTCCTTATCGCTGTCTATCATGACAGAACGTGAAATTTCCACATTCCATTGTAAAAGTTTTACAATTGCGATTTTTCACCAATTGAACTGAACATAAAGAATATTTTTTGTGTAACATCAGAATCATGCATTTTTCCCTCACTGAAGGGTGGACACGACCTCATTGACCAATTGTCCTTCCAGGTGAAGCTGCATCGCATCGACCAAGATTCCTTCCTGCATCGTGACATGATCGCGTGTGGTGTGCCCTTCATCCTCTTCAGCATGACTTTTCCGGACAACTTCCCCTTCCATCCGCCCTTCCTCAGAGTCCTCTCACCTCGGGTTGAGAAGGTGAATTTCCTATCCCTCCAGCCCAGCCAGAATTATAGTTTCTTTCGTTTCCTAATTTGAAAAAGGTTTTGCGCACAGTCAAGAAAGTCACAGTTTCTCTGCCTAAGCGAAGGGGATTTCTGAAGATTTAGCATTATTGCTATCACAGTGATATGTTGTTTGTTCCGAGTTTTTTTTAGCTGAAAGGGGAGTGTGTGTGTACGTTCGTAAATGTTGACTTTGTAGTGGCATTGTTATGGTGGTGCAGGCTGAGGGAGATTTGGGTGTCGCACCAATGTGTGAGTAGAAAATGTTTGTATTGAATGAATGGTGCTAGTGTCGTGTTTCTATTGAAAGAACGCTGTTGGTGTTTGGTTTATAATGAAGAAATATTAGTATTGGGTTTATATTGAAGAAATATTAGTTTTGGGTTTATATTGAAGAAATATTAGTTTTGGGTTTATAATGAAGAAATATTAGTATTGGGTTTATATTGAAGAAATGTTATTAGTTTTAGGTTTATATTGAAGAAATGTTATTAGTATTGGGTTTATATTGAAGAAATGTTAGTATTGAGTTAATATTGAAGAAATGTTATTAAGATTGGGTTTATATTGAAGAAATGTTATTAGTATTGGGTTTATATTGAAGAAATGTTATTAGTATTGGGTTTATATTGAAGAAATGTTATTAGTATTGGGTTTATATTGAAGAAATGTTAGTATTGAGTTAATATTGAAGAAATGTTATTAAGATTGGGTTTATATTGAAGAAATGTTATTAAGATTGGGTTTATATTGAAGAATAGAATAGAATAGAATGAGGCTATAGGAACGAACCTTCTGGCCCATTCTTGGGTCGGATAATTACTTCGATAATTATTCGGTTGTTTACCCAAGTCCCATGCCGTATTTCTAGCCGTGTCAACCATGTCGGTAGCGGGATTCGAACCCGGGTCTTCCCGCTCGAAAGCAGATTCGCTCACCAGTCGACCAAGCTGGTGATAATGTTATTTTAATATAAATGTTAAATATAAATATATTTTAATATAAATGTGTGTATAAATGAAATGTTATTAGTATTGGGTTTACATTGAAGAAATGTTAGTATTGAGTTAATATTGACGAAATATTAGTATTAGGTTTATATTGAAGTAATATTGTTAATGGTAAAGTAAACATTGTTGATGTATGTCAGGTGTGAACAGAAAAGGTATGAGATAGTACTACACTGTATAAAGCATCTAAAACATGAGTAAAACTTCCGTGTGTACATCTGGCTTTATGACTCGGGCATACACGGCATTCTAATTGATAAATTCCTTTTTCTTTTAGTGTTCGTCAGATCTTTATTTCTTTGCAGCCCTATGGCGCTTCGATTTAAAAAAAAATGAATAGGCGTGTATTTTGTGATACATGTGTCAGTGCGATTATGATGAGTTTTTCAATAACTAAGAACTTATATTATGCATTTACTGACCAATGATCTAGGTTTTCATTTTAACATGAGGTTTCACTGTAGAGTTCGCGAACCCCCAGGGCTTCACAGGAAGATTTCCAGAAGTTGTTGGATGTCTGACCAAAGTCTGCTTAATAAATTCATTAAACTTTAAAATCATTTGATAATATCCATTTCAATACCATTATATAAATTGAGTTGGTCAATATATTACAATTTTACTTGGTGTCAGCTTACTGGGGTTCAGGTTCATGGTCTTATTACACGAGGGGAGGGTACTTAACGAGTAAAAAATTGAGAATCCCTGCGCTAGCAGAACACTAACATCAATTTTTGTTTGCAGGGCTTCGTGATGGAGGGCGGAGCGATCTGCATGGAGCTGCTGACACCCCGTGGGTGGGCGTCAGCATACACCATTGAGGCAATCATCATGCAGCTGGCAGCCAGCCTCGTCAAGGGGCATGTGAGTGTACACTCCACACTCATCATCGCACAGAGCGTTTAATTCTTGTTTTCATTTGTCTCGTTCATCCTTGTCATGAGGCATGTTGGTGAACACGTAAAGCTTGTACGTGTCACTAAACAATTCTTGTTTGCGTATTACATTTACGCTCCTCATGCTCATATTTTTAGCACATCATAAGCATGTAGTCTTTTTCTGTTCCAAGTGTTTATTATAAAAATAAATTGGAGCCGTCGTGTTCCAAAGAGTTGAGAGTATCAAGAACGCTCTCAGCTGATTGAAATACCGGCAGTGCTGGGAGTCAGTTCATGGTGAACTATTGTAGGCCTTATATTTTGTTCAAGGGTTTTATCTTCGTCACTGCAGCCTCAAGAATCTTCTCTATTTGTGTTAATAACTGTTTTTGTGTTGACTAACTTCTACTTCCCCTCCATTGCTCTCTCTGTAGAACATTCATGATTGTCTTACTATTATTATAATTATTTTGTTATGATATCACGCTAAGTTTGTCGTATAAAATGTCCAACTTCTTTCTAGAACGCTAGAGCTGCTTTTGCTGTCATAAATTCTGCGACTATAAACCTAAAGGTAATGGAATCGAATCCTACAAAAAAGTAAACTTCTCACACTGCTGAACAGTGTTGGCCAGTGATTGGAGTTGTGGTTGTAGTATTTAATGTTGTGTTGGTGTGTGCAGGCACGCATCTCACGGAAGCCACTCAAGGACTTCAACCAGAAGGCAGCAGAGGCAAGCTTCCGATCTCTAGTGAGGACACATGAGAAGTATGGTTGGGTCACTCCTCCCCTTGCTGATGGTTAAATTAAGCTGCAGTACCGGGACTGCGCTGTGGACCATCCTGTAGGTGTTGTCGGAAAAATGGGCATGGTGATCACATCGATAGATATGCAGCGAGTATCTGGTGGAGGTCCTCAGTATCAAGCAACACGGTAATCTTTGAAATCACTCTAGTTTCATGAAATCTTCCGCTATGTCGTTTCCCATCTCTCGGAGAAATCTCGATCAAATCATTCCACCAGTGGTTAACGGGCACGAGTATTGGTCATTCATTCCGTTTGAATAATCTGGTTAGACTCAGGCTTGTTTGAACAGTTATTAGGCGATGGATGACATGTTGCTGAATAAAGTCTTACCATCACAGCTACTCCAGTTGAGCCTTTTTAGACTTTGGAGGGCGAGTCCATTTGAGTTTTAAAAGCTGCATCGTGAATGTGGTTCATTCCTTGTTACTCTTCTGACCATTCCCATGAACTTCTCTATTCCCATGAAACATTAGTCAAGGTACACATGTAACGCTCGTGTGTTCAATGGCAGTAGTCTTGCATTTGTCACTAACGAGGGTGTATTATTCATCTTCATTTTCAAATGAATCTCTGCTCTTCATGTTTATATGTACTAGACTGGCTGTTCATATATGGCATTAGTGTCTCTATCTAGTCTTTGTAACGTATAACAAATATTGGATGTTGCTGCACGTTGTAGATATCGTTTTTGAAGGCAACTAGTAACTGCAAGAGAAGGAAATACGTATGTTCAGTGAGCGCCTGGTGGATAGAGAGGCATTCACCAAATTTTCATTGTTAGAATAAGCAGCCAACAAGACAGTTTAGAGGACCATTTATATTTTAAAAAGGCGTTTTCTGATATTGAGTGGACATTTTTAATGACAAGAATATCAATATATTTCATTTACATCAATATTGTCACAAAAAATTATTCTAACCGAATCACTCTGATGGTTAAAATTCATCGGGTTTCTTCTTGCATTTAACATTTTCCTGTTGTATTTTCCTGAGCGGCAACACGTCTACGATTACTAGACATGACAGGCGATGTTACACCTCCTAAATGCTTCGTAAAGTGGCAGCCAAAACTAGATTAAACATTTTTTGGGGCACGTTGTATTTTTGTGTGGCAGCTGCAGTAGTCAGAGTCTCTATCTCCCCTCTCCGTGTGGAGGCTTCGAACGTCAAAGTGGTTCACATGGATGAGCTGTCAACTTTTTGTAAGGTTGGAAATATTTGTATGCTGAAAGAGAAGTATGTGTGGTGTCATGAAAATGCATGTGTGATATTAAATAAAGTTGATCATGTTGAATAACTCGTAAGCATTGTAAGGATAATGAAAATGCTTACTTTGCTGTTGAAAAAGTGATAAATATTTCTCTCCACCTTCATCCATCATAGGGACAGGGCTATCAATCATTGAGAGCCTTCTTAAGTTATCTGGTTACTGAAGACCTAATGCTGCTTAGTGTTAGAAGTTCCTCTCATCTCTGCGTGCATTGAGGGACAGCGTGGACAAACTACTGTTGGTTTAACTCCTTTACAGGGTGTCCATAAAATCCTATAAAAGTTTCTCATAAAGTCTCAACAGCACCTCTTTCACAAACAGGATCCCTGAAACACACAAATCCAAAACGTGATTGAAAACTTTAATAAACACTGAATATAATAGAACAAATTTGAATGAAAAAAATCTTATTAATTGCATTAGAAATAAATTTTTGAAATGGTAAAGAAACTTTATGGGCACCCTGTATATGAAGCCGTTATCCTGAAGCAGGTCATGTCTGTCACTCTCTTGGGGATCTTTTTCTGGGCTTCATGCACGAATCATGTGAACCTACATGCAGATTTTGTCCCCCTGGCATCTGTAATAACAGTATTGATGTTCTTTATTGTCTTAAGGGCCAGTAGTGCGTGGGTATGATTCGAGCTGATCTGGAATGCTGTTTCCTTCTGAAATTGCGCGTATTTATTCGTGCGTTTTGGTACTGGGTGTAGAGGCTTTTAGGGTTCATTGAAATGTAGGAAATTTCTGTGTAAACGGATATACCTCACAATGGGCTACATGTTATTTTAGGGAAAATGCCGGTGAACTTTATTCAGTATATGTACACATAATACATTAAGGATGATCTGATACATTTAAGCCGAGTGGTACTTGTTCTAAGGAGGCATTGTACATTTGTCAATATCGGGCATTATTTATATGTATCGCTTTCTCAGAATTCTGAACTTGGCACGTGCATTTTGCATGCTTTCCTGTGCATGACTAGTGCCAGGCTTGCTGTGGCCCAAACTTCCCTAGTTTGTTGAGCTGCTGGAAGAACTGATCTTTGTAACTAGGTAACCGTGTCTTTTTATTCTCTCTTACTAAAGTCTCTTGCTCGTCTTCCTCATTGATGTGAAACTGTGTGTACCTTTTCGTTACTTGCATCAAGCTTCAAGGTTTTGATGAAACCCGGAGGTTTTGATGAGGCTGAGGCATTTCTTGAAGAAAATTGATTGATTGTAGTGTATGGTTTTGTATTGACCTTTCATTTCGTTGTCTTACTCATATATGTAAAATCGTTCGTTAATTAAATTTAAAATATTGTGTTTAAAGTTATTCTTCTGGGTTTTGATTGCCACACAGCCTCCCTTGTAGGTCTTGGTATTTGAAAGCTGGTGATTTTTAGCGCTGCTCTATTATTATTATTAATGGACTTGTAGGCGTACTTATAGAGATCTTTTGCCTTAAATGATTGGAAGGCTTGGTCGTGTTAGCTCTAAGACTCTCTATGTGTAAGGCTGTTGAAATTTGTCGCATTGATAACTTCGAAATCCCTCTCTGAAAATAAATTTTAGTTTGAGTACTTTAGTGGATTCATGTTCATGCATCCATTCCGCTGGAGATGATTTTGCGTTCGTTTATTTGAAGTCAGCAGAACTAGAAATTCTGAGGTTCTTTCAAAAAATAGTTACTGCCTTGATAGGTAGAAACTACGTCCGGACTACGCACATCACAACGGCACTGGCTGGGGCAACCTGTTGTATCTTCAGGACACGGAGTTCACATTCATTTTCCCCCTCTGCTGCTTAGGGAGATGTTCTACGTGTAGCTTCTGGGAGCACCTGGTCTTGCTCACTTGTACCTGCATTATTTGCTCTTAATTATTCCCTGACATAAGCTCCTAGTTGACCAACAAGCTATGGGCTCCTGGTTCTCCGTGTAATAGACAATTTTATCTAAAAATGCGTGCATATACTACACTGTAACGTATGCCAACATGTTTCTATGAATATCCACACGAGGGTGCACGGACTACTTGCACAATTAATTTTCATGGGTAGAAATGCACGTGAATCACTAACATAATATGTAAATCTTTGAGAGAAGGAACTGAACTAAAGGAAGTCATCGAGTTCTGCTGTGCCTCTGATAACACAGAGAAATCAAGCGTTAGAGAGAATCTTGCTTGTATGTCTTGTCACAACCACCGTGTGAGAGGTCACTTACCTATTCCGTTGTGATTGGTCTGTGTAACGAGGATATTTTGTCATATCGTGGGTCTCTATCTTTTCTCTTCATTAATTTTATGTTTCATTTTAGGCGGTCGTGTTGTTTTGTGTACCAAGAAAACTTTCTTTTCATAGCACTTTCAGTACCTATTCAGATTATTATTTTATTGTGTGTATCTTCGTACATGCAATGAGCATCACTTCTCTCACAGCTGCTTCATGCTCTATCTCCCTTCTCCATGATCAGTCGTTCTCTCCCCTTATGAAGGACGGGAAGATTATTTTGAGTGATATTCTCTGCATTAATTACTACTATTGCATGTGGTAGTCCTCTTAATACTGTTATTTTGTCTGAGCAGCTACAGACATCAAGATGTATTTTTTTATGAGCTCGGAACACTTTAATGTTAGTTAGTAAAGACGCAACTGCTTAGAATAATTGCACATGTGGGTTTAGGTATCTGCTTGTACTCCTTGTTGTACAGATGTGTGGGACGAGCGTTGGAGAGCACACTCGAATATTTGTGGTAATTTTATGATTTTCATTCGACCCAGACAAGTATGAGTGCCCCAGTTCTCCATTTCGAGAAGGATGGGAATAAAGTATTATAATGTAAGGAGTTACTCGCGGGAATATTTAGCGCTGAAGCCAATAATTGTGCAGTCGGTCGCATCTTGTGTGATATTAGACTCGAAACACTAGACCTCTTCAGCCCCACGTGCATAGAAAGACTTGGCCTCTTTAGCCCCACGTGCATGGAAAGACTTGGCCTCTTCAGCCCCACGTGCATGGAAAGACTTGGCCTCTTCAGCCCCACGTGCATGGAAAGACTTGGCCACTTCAGCCCCATGCGTTTGGGACCATTTGTGCTCTGTGCTATACAAAAAGGGCAAGACTTGCAGTTTGACTGCTTAAGAATAAATACATTCCTCAGTGAAGGTTACTGGAGTTAAGCGTTGTGACAAAGCATTCATCTCACCTTAGGAAATGTGAAAACAAGTTTAGACGATATAGTTTGCCTGTGTGTGACAACACAGCGTTGATAGCTAGCTAAGAGTCCCTGTAACTTACACGGATCAATAATACAGGGAACAAAATGTGTTAATTTAAGTAACTCGTCACAAATTTTTGTTAAGGAAGCAAGTTTTTAAGTCACTAGAAAGAAAACTTTCCTCCGGCTGCCGGGTGTTTGCCAAGCTCGTGCACGCGTGTTGGCTTTGCCGTAGAATTTCCACCATATTTTCTTTGAATGTAGCCTTGATTTCTTATGCTTTTTCTGTATCTTCTATGAATTAGAATGAACTCCACACATTTTTCTTTCAGAGATTAGAAAACATTTCAACTTTAACCTTCGGTGAAAAGCAGGATGAGGAACTGTCTTCTTACTATATTGACTTTAATATAAAAATCCATGTGTATTTCGTGGCTGCAGTAGGACGGACAGTCTCCCTTATTGCTTCCTGTGACCTTAGCGTAATTCTACTTGTGACTCGCTTCCTTGTTCATGCTTCGACTCGTCTGTCACATTAAAATGAGATCAAACTTTCAAGCGTTTCATTTTCACGTGAGTTTGCATGGTCCTGGTTGCAGTAGAAGTGTAGGCACGCTTGCAACAGCCCTTTCATCTTTAGGAAGCTGGACATAGACCTTGTTACGGGAACAGCAAAAACAAACAACATGGAGGCAAGATAATGTGGTGAACCCGATTCCTTACTGCTCGTTCTGGCCTCAACGTTAGCATCCGCTCTTCTACGTACGACACACCAGCGAAGACACACTTGAATCACAGGAGCTACTGTTCAGAGCAGCAGGTCTGTCAACACTGCAGATTGTACGTCTGCAGAAAGCACGTAAGTGTATCGGCCCATGTCTGCCACCACCTTTCCTCGGTAGCGTATACCGATAAAATTGTTCTTTCCACAGGAGATAACTGCTATCCAACGGTCGTATCTGCAGCAACAAGAAGCTGTGCAGGGAAGAGGTGACACCGATTTCCCAGCAGCGAACTGAGAAAATCTGTTTTCCATTGTCCAATTCAGGCCAGAATGTGGTGCGACCCGACGATGAGTCGTGAGTAACGGAGTAGCAAAAACATTGGCAAATCAAAGCTGAAGGAAAAATGTTCATTCAAAAACAATTTACTAGCAAAATTATGGAAAATGGGTAAATTTTCATAAGTAAGTTAACATAATTACACATCTAACAGAAATGAACGTCATAACTCATCTTTATCTTTGTTATCATACATCTCTAGGACGCGTAGGATGCGATTGGCCAACTCTGTTTCGTAAGCCTCATCGCCATCTGCAAAATCATCACTGGCATCATCCTTGGTATCTTGATGTGGCTCCTGCTGGTGCCCACCCCTTAGCTTCTCCTGCAGAAGGCGCAGGTGGGGAAGAGCACTTCGCATATCGTCTCCGCACAGCCCACCTGAAGACTGTACAGCTTGGAGCAGAGCTTCTAGAGCCGACCGTTGCTGTCGCTTCAGTGAGTCAGCGGCAGTGAACTGGAACAAGCAGTGAACTGTGACAGGATGTGAACTGAAATAAAATTGATGGCACATAGCAACCAATCAAGACCGTTGGTTATTAACACTTTGACGCTTGCCTCAGTTTTCCAGTTTGGTCCAATTAGCACAGACGTCTATAGACGTCGTAACTAGACCTGGCACAATAACCCCTGGACTTGAGGAGACGTCAATGCAGTGTGTTTCTACATAGGGTTGCCAGAAAAATGCACCATTTGTACCAATTTTGAGCGAGTGTATGAGTGCTTTGGACTTCCTCTGTTTCCGTATTGCGTCATCTTTCCAAGACAGATATACGTTGACTTGAATGGTTGGGGTGTGCATTTGGACCAAACTGGCATGACGGCTATGGACGTCGTCAAGCGTCAATGTGTTAAAACGGATCTGCCCACTGAAAAAATAAGTACTAAAGTTCTGCTAATTAGAGAGAACAAAATAGTAAAAAATAAATTGAACTGGCACTTAATGAGTTACCAGCAAGAAATGAAGTTATGGACTGACCTTCCTACTTTCCTCCTGAACAAATACATTTTGGTTTTACAGGAAGTCTCTACCTCCACGCAACGAACACTAATTTTTTAAAATGTTCTTTTTATTATCTATCCAAGAACTACACATTCTATTCAAACGTTTGTACAGCACGCACTAGCATTGTACCCTAGCTAATCAAAGTAGAAGTTCATAGCTTACAACAAAATAACAGGCTTCTAACTTTTATGGCTTTCAGACCTCGCTGTTGTACTACCGTGGAAAAATTAGACCTGCGCGCTCTTAGTACTTGATGGGCAGGGGAAAACTTGCTTGCCAACACGAGCTTCGAACCACTGCACTGGTTGACAACTTGACACATTGCTCCACACGTCACCAGACACACTGTTTCCATCGGACGTGCAACAGCTACTTTATATCGCCTTCATTCTTTGCTAAATACCTCTCCTTCTCGCCCTGTGTTCTACTACCTTTGTTAGTTGAGACGCCGACCTTCAGCATCTTCCTGAACCTACCGCCAGTGCTGTATAACTTGCCATTAAATCTCTCCTATATCAAGGTATAAAAAACTAAACCCAAAAAATATTTTACCATGACCTCACCCTTACACTGAAAACAATGTACACGTATTACACACGTTTTCTTCAAGTTTTTTGAACTCTTGCACAAGGAACTGGCACCAGCCCAGCGCAGTGAGGGAAGTCTCCAAATCTGCCACCGCCAGCTGCTCGAGTCTCTCCGGTGACACCTCGTCCTGCTGCCCATGCCTCTCTGCCAGCAGGTCGCTCAGCAGTCTCACCATCTGGCCGAGTACGAGCATAGCCAAGTGAGTGCACAGCCAGCGTTAGGGTCTCCGGAATTAAGAGGTTTAATTTGAGAAACTTACCTGTACGTACTTGACAATTCTATGCAAAAATCCTAGACACCGTTACATCGGGGAAAACCAGTTATAGTCTTGACACAAATTTTCGAGGCCACCAAGGATGGATACAATATCAAGCATAGACACAATATCAAGCATGGGGACAATTCATCAACTGTGACATAGCAGCACTTGAACATGTCTGTAATCCATGAACTGAGACAACACTTGCCTTCCAGCGTAGAGCTGCAGGAGGGTCTTCAGTGAGTCCAAACAGAGAGACCCTGAGGGCCTCCTGACCGAGGACCATGAGCTGCTGCTGGGCCAGCGGGAAGTGACGTACCAGAGAACCTATACCGGATAGAGCGGCGCTCTTCACGCTCGTTTCCTCAGGAAAAAACATTATAGCCCGTCAGTGCTGTACAAAACAGACTCATACAACCCGTCAATGATGTACAGCACAGACTTGAATATCATGATATCTACAACATCACCATAATAAATAAATAAATAAATAAACTTCCGGCTGTTTATAAAGGCTAAAACTCACTTGGTCATCAATGAGAAGTGTGACTAGGTGGTTCAGCAGCTTAGCTTCATACGCTGCTATCTGGCCTTTAGCAAAGTTCTGGACACAAGCAGACACAAGCCTGCACCCCAGCAGTCGCACCTCCACCGAGGAGCTGGTCAAGGAAGGGAGTACCACGCGTTCAAAACCACCTAAGCCACAACAGTGAAGTTAGTAGTGTAATGTAATGCCTCAAGCTAATGTACCTATTGAGAAGTACTAGTCGGTTATGTTTTTGTAGGTCAATTAAGAAGAGAAGTCACAAAGCAGGCTGCAAGCACAATCTACATATTTTATAGATGTAAGATGGATATTTCAAGCTCCAATGGATATAACAGTACATGAATACAGATTAATTACATAGCATATTCTAAAGCCATGTTCTACTTGAAGAGAAATTACAATACTTCAGGTGACATAAAAGAAGTGGAAACCAGTACATAAGTAATCATAACTGACCATTATCAATAAAAGCCAGGGCATTGTCACTGTTGTGTAATAAATACTCAAGATCAGTGAGGCTTTCTATCTCTTCATCTGCAGTTGTGAGGTCAAGGTGAAGGAGGATCTTCTTAGCCACCACATTCTGTTCACTTTCCATGATGAGGTTCAAATCAGCCAACTCCTGCTTCAGCTCTTCATAAGTGCGAAATTTACTGCCACTTGGTTGTTGTTGTTCCTGAATTTGAAGCCATCAGTTAGAGAATGTACAGACGATATGCCATTTATATATTATCTTTATTGTAATTGGAAAAATTGACGAGTGTCATTAGTGAATCATGCATCATTAAAAAAATTCAAAACCAATAGTTTTACTTGAAAAATGAAGAACAGTAACTGCACATATAGAAGCTATTCAAATTAAATACATCTTCATTCTGCTGTATTAAAAGCACCTGTGTGAAGTATTCAACCTAGAAATGTACTACTGTGCTAGTAATTCAAAGAAAACAAGATAAATTTTTTCATTTCTGAAATAACAGAAAAACATGTTGGTAGAATAACACATCAATTTTGTTCTTAAATTTTATTCACAAGAAATAACTTGTATAAGAAATTTTCTTTCCATTTTTATCTTTTGAGATATAAAGGGGTAAAGACAAAGTATTTTTGGAAATTCTGTTAATTAGTAATAAATTAATGATCAACTTCCAAAAGACTCTGCATTAGTCCATCTTTTACATAGTAAATGTGAGCTACATTTAATAAGGCAAAAGCAAAAATACAGATAACTAAAGTCCATTGATTAAAAATGCTTAATGAACTTTATTATTTTGAACACTTTTATGCATAAAAGAATGGTGAATATCTTTTACTTAACAACAATTAACATTAAAGTCCCTCACTTTAAGTTCAGGAGAAGCCTTGTCTTCACTCTGCACCCCAACAGAGCTGTGTGAGTCATCAATCTCCTTAACACTGGCCAGGAAAGAGTCATGATCTAAGACTTCTGCCTCATCCTCCATTAAATCAAAAATCTCTTTGTATTCTTGCATTGACACTCCTTCAGCCTCATGAGAAGAGGTGTCAGTTTGCTTCTTAGCCTGAGCTTGGAGCCAGTGCTTGGCAGCAGCAAGATACTTGGAGCCATCACTGCCATCCATAAGCTTGGCCTCCTTCAAACCAGTGGCCATGTTGATGCGATAGTGAAGACCATTGAAAATAACATCATCTGGAAAATAGATCAATATATGATTGCATCAGTTTATAGAAGGTAAACTTGTATGAACATCACTGTTTCTTATCATCTTTCACCAAGACATTTTGAAAATTGCTGCAGGTGCAAAATTCTCAAACTTTAATTTTGAAGACTTGTACCTATATTGATCATGATTATTTATGTTTCACTTTGCTCAACTTAATAGAAGTTTATGATGCAAAAAATTTTGTGAATGTAACCAGCATTTATTACTGAAAGAGAAGGAGAGAAAGGATTCTAATATTTTTGGTGGCTATTACAGGTTTTAAATGGTCTCCAGAAGAAAAAGTAAATCATTTATAGTCATTTACATTGTTTTTAACACTATTAATTTTGAAGGACTTTGTTTAAAATTTTAAACATACACAATAGAATGGAAACTGATATCAGCCTAAAGAAACTTATAAAATAGGTGATAAGCTAACAAATTTGAAATAGAGATGAAATCTAGGAACCATAAACATTTCCTCAATATGTTGACTATGTGTTGGTACAAATGTGTACCACTAAGTAGATTATTCACAACCACAATTTGAACAACCATAGGCAATGTGTTAAACAGAGATTGCAAAAAAAATTAACAAATATTTTCTTGCATGACCTACTAGCATAGAAAAAGCAAGAAATATTGAAACAAAAAATTTAAGCATGAATGTAAAAAATATTTGGCTTTGAACTTACCATCATTTACTACCTTCCACTCAGTAGAAGGAATAAATATCCTTGAAGGACTTTTCAGGGGTGAATTCTCTTGCTTGATGTTTTCAGTCTCCATATTGTTTGCAGTATCTGATGTGATAGCCAGACTTGATGCGTCTTTCCTTTGAATGGCACATACATGCACTAATATTTGTGATGACAAACAAATTAGTAAAGTGAAGAGTTTCATTGAGAAGAGTTATATATGAACTATGCCCAAAAAATTATTCACAGCAGTGTATCCAAATACACCTGTAAGTTACATGATATATAATATAAATTCGGTATAAGTTGCTACATTTACATGTACTTGCAGTGAGTGCTAACATTAAAATGGATTGCTTCATCTGAACTGTACAAACTACAAGTTGTAAATTTGTTAACACTGTGTTTCTCTCTATATGTTCAAATTTCCAACTCCTCTACACTTCTTTTAGTCTGTGTGCAGGCTTATCCAAGATGATTCCTCACAGGCCACCCTGGTTTGTTCATGCAAAAGAAGCAGTCAAGTGAGCACATCACTAGAAGAGCCAGCTTGTCATAAACAGTCCCTCATGCTTGGCAGGTAGTCGCACTCTAATCCAGTGGATTTAATCTTAGATTTGAGGGCCAGCTTTGCAACTGAGAGCATACAGGCATTGACTGCCAATACTTCCATCATAGAACATTTCAATCTTTGACACATTTTTACAGGCATACCAAGTTAGGTCGGTTTTCCCCGTTGTGCTTCTATTTGTTTACACCATTCTATTTAACTTACCCTCTCAATTTCTTTTCTCACTCTTTGTAATCCCACTCCCGTTCTTTAATTCTATTATTTCTTAATAACCAGTAACTACACGAAAGTTTGTGAGACAATCTTTTTCTCCTATGATGTGTTTTTTATTTGAGGTTTCGAAGACTAGCCCGTGGAAACCCGTGTGACACAGCCGCACACACAGTATAGTAAAGTACTCTTTACTGTACTGTGGCCCAGGGTTGCCAGAAGGTTTTCGTGAATGGTAACAAATTCCCATCTCAAAAGGTAACAAATTGGATCAAAAAGTAACAAAATCTAAAAATCTTCAAATAAATATTTTAATATTAAAGGAAGTGTTTACTAACCTTTCAAAAAGTAGCTCCTTCTTCAGCAATACTGTATAAGTCCTCTTGCGTCATTAATCTGAGTAATTCTCGAGAGGGCTGCGATTTCATGCAGTTAGTGCTGTAGCATCACATCGCTGCTCATGCTCCATTTTCAAGTTATGCATTTTAATTAATCGCGTACAAATCAAATCGTACTTT
>VCRD01008093.1:0-15333 GCA_006783055.1 Trinorchestia longiramus
CGACTAAATTGACTTACGTGGTTAAGGTGTACGTGCATGACTGATGGATTTACTTTAGACGGTATGGGACTTCGGTATTGAACCAAGAATGGGCCAAACGACTCGTTCCTATTGCCTTATTCTATTCTATTTTTCTAGCAGCGCTAGTGTTGTGAGTAGCAGCGCTAGTGTTGTCAGTAGCGACGCAGTGTCCACAAAACGATGCTTATAGTGCATGCATACCCGTCTTGATTTCAGTTCAATAATTTTTCTTCAGTAATATATAGGAAGTAATAAGACGGACACACACAGATAAAGATAGATAGATAGAGAGAGATGGAGTACTATCTAGGTGATGCTATCAGTAGATAAGATGTGGAATGGAAGTTCTGTATATTTTCTTGAAAAATATTCATTTAAAATAGAATAATTCGTCTTGAATCTTTAATACAGTCGTCATTATAATAATTTCAAGTTAGTCAAATCCAAACCGTGGAACTTCTACGGGAACTGTCTAGTCAATTTGTATAATTTTCGATTCTAAATTTTTTGCAAGCAAAAATCTGTGATAACTCATTTTCTAATTCAACGCAAGTTAACACATTGCCTCCGATTGCCTGATTGGTGTAAAACTTCACTTTGTACGCATAGTCACTAGAAGGATCTGAAAAAATTACAGAACCTAACCTAAGTGGTCCACATACGTACCACTTCGGAGTCAACGTGTTAATTTCACTGACCGAATCCAAGCCAAAACTAAACACTAATTAACATTTAGTCGGGCATGATAGATATGATGGGCTCGCTGAGCAGAATTGTTAGCTGTAAATAAAACTAAGCTTTCACGTTGTGAAATAATAAATAATACAAATAAAAATTTTCCTTACTTCCGTGTATTTTTCTATTGGTAACAGCATCAACAATAGAATTTTAAAAACCAACACTTGAAGGCCACTTAACATTAAGAGAGAGAGAAGCTCCAGTCAAATACCGTTTTTCAGACCTCAATTAACTGGAAAAACATGAAGTACTAACCAAAGGTAAAGAAGAGAGTGGGGGAAAAACACTTATCAAGTGCAGTTCTGAATTATAAAAAAAATTATTACTATCAACATGATTCAGCAGCTAGCATAAAAAATTATTTTATGAAACTCTGTAATTAAAGTCGAGTATGTCAAAATATTCTCCCATGCTCTACCATGTGGAGAAGTAAAGTTACTCCTGAATTTGTTGGTGAGGTTTAAACCAAATTAAGGTTGGCACAGATTAGAAAAATGTCGTAGTAACTTTTTTCTAATTTTACCTGAAGTCTGTCGAATGTATCAGATGAATCAGATTCTATTTGTGCTAAAGTTAATATTAACCAAAGCTCATTCATACATTCTGGAAAATGATAAAATCACATTTTTGCAACTAATTTAAATACCGAGGGGAAAAATTAACTATATACCACTAGGGATGCTCATTTAAGATTTATGAAAGCAGAATAACAGCGTCATGTTTACTGAAGTTCCTGCATTGCACGCAAGCAAAGATTCTAAGCCAAAATTCAATTCAAAGGTTCCCCTCGTACACGAAAAATTCTATCAAAAATGAAAATTAACAAAACTAAATAACAACGCCGTATATCACCAGCGCTTCTGCAACATATGATGCAATAGTTTCACCTAGATTCATCTCGACTCACCTATATTCAGGCAGACTAACAGCTGCCCAGAGCACTGCATTAGGTGTCAGAGACGTATCAATTCTCTTACTTCCGTACGGAGGGAACAAATTGACGAAATTGTTCTACGGCGCAAAAATAAACAAGTCTTCTGTTGCTGCACACCGGCTGCTGAATATAAATTTCAAGCTAAATTTTAACCTGCATTACTCATTTTTAAAAAATCAGAGTATCCCTAGCACAGGCATTCAAACTTCATCGCAAAGCACAGAACGGTTTATTTTGCTGGTACTGGTAGAACTGGAGCCCTCGAAAACGCTCCAAATAAACTTCTATCGCCTGTAATAACACTCGGACGTTCACCTAAACTCGAACCACTGAACAGTGAACAGCAGCTCTGGTGGTTTTCTTGCGATGCTCTTCTAGCGGACACAGTGATGCCAAATGGTTGCTAAAACCGCTATAACGCAAGAAATATTTCACATGGGTCCCTAATGCTCTAAATATATTAGAAGAACAAAAAATTTTGGAGTCATTTGAATTAAATACTTCAGTTCGCTATAAGAAACATAAAAGCACTTTTAAAGCAAAATTTCGAAAGAAGCATTTTTACACTGATTGGATATTTGAGTGTGGATAACATGATTAAGATCCCTAGAGTATTGGCAATAGGTTAGTGAAAAGGTTCAATTTTTATATGACTTAAATGTCATGCTAGACTTATTGTTGGAAGGTTACATTCGTATAGACTTTTTCTACAGAAAATTGCTGCAAATAAGAGCTCTCATTGTTAGTTAACACAAATAAATTCAGACAATATGAGCTATGACTAAGGGCACTGTTTTAGGCAAGCGAAGATTTTAAGCCAAAATTCAATTCAAAGGTTCCCCTTGAACACGAAAAATTGTATGCAAAATGAAAATTAACAAAACCAAACTAAATTAACAAAACAACACATTTACTGCTTTCATTTAAATGTCTGTATAAGAGGGTAGATCTTAATTAATTGCAGAACATCGCGGAGAATCACGGAATTCCAATGATAAAAGAGAGGAGGTAACGAGCGAAATAAGTTCTGATGCAATTAAATCTAAAGCAGGTAACAAATGTGTTGTTTACTCAAACTATTATTTTACAACTAATGATGAAAAACTCTGTCAATTTTATGTTTAATTACTCGCTTAGCATCAATTCAACAGATTAAAGATAAATACAAAGATATAAAAAAAAGAAAATTAATGTGTGATGATCACGACATTTACACCAACTACAAAAAAATGCATCACAAATGCAAAAGCAGTACTCGTACAAGGAACAAATGTAAAGAACTCATTTTTCTAAAGTTTGTTGGGGTATTAATGTTGGAATGTTTTTCCAATTGTGCACCAACTGTTCTCGACCGAGGTGAGTTGTGATCATGGTGATAGGCAGCAATATTCCAAGCTACACCTGAGAGACGTTTGTTGCTACGTGAGCTCACTAGTGGCACAGACACGTGACACACAAACACGCACCGGACACACAAACAGAGACACGTGACACAAACACAGACACGTGACACAAACACAGACACGTGACACACAAACACGCACGGGACACACAAACAGAGACACGTGACACACAAACAGAGACACGAGACACACAAACACAGACACGTGACACACAAACAGAGACACGTGACACACAAACAGAGACACGTGACACACAAACAGAGACACGTGACACACAAACACACACGTGACAAGCAAACTCAGATAGACACGTGACACACAAACACAGACACGTGACACACAGACACGTTCACATATCCGTCAAACTGCTAACGACTTGGCACTGTCCTGTTGGATAAGCTTCAAAATAATCTGAAGCACAAAGGAATTATTTTAGTTCAAAAAATAAAACAAGGCTATTTATTAGTCTTTTTTCTTTATTTCACGTCATTCCACGTCGCACTCATAGCGATTAAACTAAATGTCTCTTCAAAATAAATAAAAACGAATGCGACGGAAAAAGCGTTTATTTGAAGGCAATGTACTCGTATAGATTACACAACAATTTTTTTTCCAGTATTATGCTCATGTTAAATCGATGCAAAATAAACGTGAGATTTTTCAGAAGTTACAAATTTTTATTATAAGGTCGTTTGGCAGTAGAGCACAACATCCTTTGGAAATATATTGAGTATGGTAGGCTTATTAAATATGTTAGGTACAGAGGGTTGTCTGGACATGACTTATAATGAATATATTTTATGTGCTAAACAATGTTTCCATGGAAAGTGGTTTGTAAACATAATTTTAACTGGAAAAAGTGTATTATTCGCTGGCAGAGTATGAACAAACTTTCTGATTACATCTTTCTGACGTATCACTACACTATTGTATTGGGTGTGTTAATTTACAATGCAATGTACGATCAAATACATCTTTCCCGCAATGCATTTTAAAAAGAACTTAAAACATTTTCTTTGCGTCAAAGAATAGTCCAACTGCAATCAAAACTAAATTTTTTTAGTTTTATGATTCTAATTCGAGCACAAAGAGTTTACTTACTGAACATTGCATAAAGTTGAAGGAATACTCAAATGGTTATTTAATGTACACAAACATCCCCTGCTATCACGATACAGTTATGTCTTTCATACATGTTGCCACTTTCAAGGGATGGACTGATGAGCGTCAGACTATCATTCAAAACCTACACACAGTATGTGACAGACAAATATCTTTAAAGGTTTTGTCTGTGCTAAATCATATACATTAGATAATTCTAGCCAAACTAGAAAGAAGAATGCGACGGTAAACGTTTTTTATGCATGATATATACATCATTATTGCACGGTCACAGCCGCTGCTAATATTATTGTTCAAAACATAAAGTCAGGAGTTCAACTCCTTATATCTCATGACGTTATTTACATTTGAGGATAAACACAACTGCTTCAACATAACCGTTTCAACATTACTACTTCAACACCAGCACCTCAACATTATTACTTCAACATTATGACTTTAACACATATTTCAGTATTGAGGAACCACTTGCACCTCAAAAATACTACTGCAATACTATTTTTATTCTTGCAAGCAATCCGCAAGAACTGAAGTGATAAAGTACAGCATGTGTCAAGTGCTGAAGTTGTTATCTCTAAACAACTACAGACCTCTGGTCGGAAATAGTTGGTACACAGTAGCAAAAAACTCCAATATTAATGCTTCGGAAAATATTTGAGAAATAAATTTTTCAACTTTGTTTTTTCTACTTTTTTGAGTAAAATGTATAACGTTAAAATTACACTCTTACTGTACGAATCGAATTTATCACTATTTTTCCCTTTGTATCTGCACCAACTGTTTCCGACCAGAAAGAGAGACAGTGAAAGCATCACTCAGGGAACGCATCTCGCAAATTCATTTCAACTGACCATGTTACATATACAATTATAAGAAAGTGTCGTAAACTCGAATTTTTAAAACGTAATTAGCATAATAAACTTGTAGTTGAGGCGCTAAAGAATATTTACCAAAATTTGCCGTTGATATAAAACAAATTAAGTTTGGCTAGCAGTAATCCTAAGAAAATATGGCAGTCTAGGTTTTTTACAATTTCATATCGCTCTTAACAATGTTTCAAATTAGGTTCTTGAGTTAACCCTTTAACGACCAATTTGTTTTTCTAGTTTCTACATTTAAGCTCACAAAGACCGTCTGTACACTGATGCAATGAAGCATGCTGAGAGCCAGGCAGCCAAAAGAACGACGCTGTAACATGCCGAAGCGTTCAAACCTAGTAGCAACCTCATATTGCTCACTGTTTAATTATTAGAACAATTCTCCCAAAGACCGTGAAAGGCGACCGAATAGTCCACTTGGTCGCTAACGGGTTAAATTAACAAATTAATCCCTTCTCCTGCGTATATCAGAGGTCTCCACGAACCTTTATTTTTTCGATACACGATCTGAAGCTGAATTATACAATATAATATCTCACCTACATATACTATACTATAATATAGTATATTTATACTATAATATATTCGCAATATCTCACCACTGCTCTAGTTTTGATTCTAGTCTTGTGTAGTTTCTAGAAACGACTGTTTGAATATGCTGTTCATTCACCGCAGTTAAGGAACCTCTGCTCTAAATCCTCCGATCACTTCTTTACTTGAAATTGCCATAATCTTGGAATTCGGAAAGATACACTTGAGCAGCTAGGAGCATTTGCTGAAGTTGTGTCTGTAAATGAGAGAGACGGAAAGGTCAGGGAAAGTACTTCTATCTTACCATTATTCCACAAACATTGGATCTTACCATTATCCATTATCTATCTTACCATTATTCCATAATACAAGTACCATACTTAAGAAATATTAGAGCTCTATGACGTGGGAAAGGCATAAGGAAGGGAAGCTATTTCAAATAACTGATTACATATCTACAAACTAATGGACATATGGCTGCAAATAACTGGTCTCATGGCTGAAAATAACTAGTCATATGGTTACACATGAGCAGCAGAATCCACGATGGGAACAACGGAAGTCATAAAAAAGTACGAGGCATCAGGAGTCATGAATAAGCAGGAGGTATCAAGTAGCGTCTTCATAATAACAATGTAAGAATGTGGTTTGGCAGAGAACATTTTTGATGTAACGTCTGGCACGTAGTTAATGGTGTGTGTGATAGTTAAGCTGGCGGTTTTATTGAAGATGACCGCAAATTTTCTTCTCGATAGCGAACACGTTCGAAATCACATAAGGGATGTTTTATGAGACCAACCTATCACAGATCGGGCCTGAATGGAGGAATGAACAGTTTCTTGAGCCAGAACAGAACTATGCAAAAAATGTAGGAGAAAAATGAAAGCTAGCTCCAAAGAGGACAATAATTACATTTTCAGCCTATGCTCGTTGAGATGAAATTGTGATTTTGGATATTTTCAAATCAACATTTCAACAATTTGACATGTAATAACATAATGAGGCTTGAAAACAGTTTTGTAACCTACAACTCGTTCAACTTTCACTATTGAGCGGGAAACTAAAACTGGTTTAAGGCAACCTTGAGTTTGAACTTCAATACAAATTATTTCAAATGTAGAACTATACAAAAATTCCAATGAGAAAACAGTAAACTTAAAAAACGACTATCATTAAGTGAATAGAATATATTGGGTCGGCCAAAAAGTTCGTTCGTTTTTTAAATGCCATCTTCCTCTTTAAAAAACAAACGAACTTTTTGGCCGACCCAATACTTCACTTAAGTTACAGAAAAAAATGAACTTGAATAACAATCATAATCCGATGTTCAGAGAACATCTTTAGCAACGAAATTTTCGTTAAAAATCTGACAGGTTTACCTTATTTAGACCACTGTCCTTCTTGAAGTATATTAGAAATAACTCCGTTAATTCTATATTCCAAAAAAAAATTAAAGTAAAAGTTTGGTAAAATTACATAACAAACGAGTAAAGATGAGTGATCAATATTTCGTCCACTCATAAAATAATTTGTTTGTTAAAGGTTTATTAGTGAAAAGGCACTAGCATTGACATCACTAACCTCGTCAACGAAGAACTGGCTGCGGCACCTGCGCAGCTTCACTGCAGTCCGGTAAATATCGATGTCTTGCTTCTCCTTCATCCTGTCGATGACCCTGAGTACACCTGCTGCCAATCCGCAGGCAGTCACTCCATCGCTGAAAAGGGCGCTCATTATTCTTTCAGTGAGAATTTAGCACGAATTTTTGTTCTTAGTCTACGAGTATGTAACTCTCCAGATTTTTACATTCTTTTGCAATGTATGGATATAATAGAAGAACGCTAAGCTAACAAAAGTGTTATGTTGTGACAGAAATGAATGGGGTAAGCGAGTGAGCCTATAAAAAATAGTCTTGTAAAGAACAATCGAGCAGTGCTTTCTCAATTGTGGAATGAAGAGGGTACGAGAACGTAGTTGAAAAAAATCATTAACCTTTGTGTACAAAATTATACTAAATACAATGTATAACCCAACGCAAATAAAAGAGAGTTACAGACAGCTCATCCAAGAGAGAACCAACTATATCAATTTTTAATTAGCGTTTAGATTATGGGAGCAATTTAGAGCGAAAACTTTATTTCTAAATGAAGTATTATATGTTTCTGGGAGCTCAATCTTTCAGTTGTCTCTTTTAACACGTTGACTCCGAAGTGGTACATATGTGTGCCACTTAGGTTAGGTTCTGTAATTTTTTCACATCCTTCTAGTGACTATGCATACAAAGTGAAGTTTTACACCAATCAGGCAATCGGAGGCAACGTGTTAATGAAGTTCATGTGTGGTTTAGGTTCAGATGATTTATTTTTTGAATGAAATGCTTCAGGTAGTATAATCTTTAAACCTTCTCTTTCAACGGACAGGGCACCACACGACAAAATAATAAGTTTTAGTTTGCATTTTATATTTTACACACGTAGTTTACGATGTATTTTAACATATAATACTTTATCGATGAACTAAAAGATGTTTCTAACATTTAAATTTTGTAATTGATTTTTACTTAATTCCAGGATCAAATTTGCAACGCAAGCTGATGTTTCAGCTTCAAAACACAATATCCAACTTAGTAACTGGAAAAAACAAGAAATTTTATCGAAGTTTGTTAATTTGATCACTGAAAATCGTTTCATCGTTCTTGTCTATTAACAACTGTTATCTGTTTCAGAGAATTTAATGAACAGCGCCCAATTTAATGTAATTTTTATTTGCCTCACCCACACACGAGGACTGGCGGCCCTGCAGCACTGACAGCTGAGCTGTGAAGAGCATCAGCCAGACGTACGAGGCATGTAACGTCAGGGGGACTCGGCTCTCCCCGGCGCCACCCAGTCACTTCGTAGCCGGTCACAGCCATCGTCGACTGGATAGGTGTGTCAGAATGACAACAGTTTTGAGATATTTTCAGAGTTATTGAAAATTTACGCCTGGTATCGTAATTCTGTTGCCTAGTTTTATAAATTACGTTTAGTACAGTCTCTCTGTTACCTAGTTACGCTTGGTACAAAAACCTTTCTGCTAATTTTTATTTTACAATTTAAGTCTTGTTCACCAACTTCTATGCTCGTTTCTTAAAGTTGACGCTTTGTATAAACGTTTTGTTCATTTTTTAAAAACGACTAATAAGAGTCAATTTATTTTGTGATTGCAGTATCCAAAGGAAAAAGTACATACTTGAGAACAAGGAACGGATCTCATTCAAATTAATTAAAATAAATTTTGTCGCATTCCTCATCAAAATAAATTATAAATTTGTTTTAAAACTGGACAAAACTTACACATGCAATCATGTATCGTCGGTGAAAAGTAGACTTCCTCACTTGGTTTGTTAATTAAAACATTACAAAATTTGAATACTTCAATAAGAAAGTACCGATACTTACATTAGACACTTCCAATTTGCGCACACTTTCATTAGAGAGTGCAGTCCCTCCATTAGATATTTTCATTAGAATATAAAACTCGTACAACGAAGGCAAAGAATTATTAAATCAAATATGACATGTAGCATTTAATTTTCTTCTTTAGTTTGAAAAATTTTATTTTCACTCTTATTTTCAGCTATTTAGAAATGTAGGCGCTAGGACCGTCCTACATTTACTTGAAAAAGCTGAAAAAACTCGTCATAATAAAAATATTTCTTTTTGAGTTGACCAAAATGTATTCAAAAAGTATGTATATATTATGAATAATAATTATAGCATAATTACATCTATAGCAACTAAGAAAAACATTGAAGCTTCCTCTTGTCCTACTCACAAAATGACTTAGGCTTACAATCGATTATATTTGTATAATACGATTTACTTCTATGAGTAATCAGCAAGATTTACCTCCAACCATGAACTGAGTGCTTGCAGTGAATATATTTTGAACTTATGAATATCACCATGACTTTCTCTCCGAATGAACGGCTTCCACTGATAAAAACAAAGATAAAGTACAAACGATGGCCAGAAGACACTTAGCGTTCCGTTCAAAAGTTCCAATCTTCAAAATAATAATCCCGCGCCTAGTTGATTTGTTTTCACCAGTGAGAAAAAAAATGTCTATATAAATGCATTAAAAAGTGTATTTCTTTAATATTTCATATTTTGGTATGAGCATTTTGTTCCCCTTATAGATGAGCTGAAGTCAGCCGTCTACCTCGTTCCAAATTTCCATTCTTTGGCCATTTACATTTATCACCTCCTTAAAACAAGGCCTATACCAACCCCTCTCCTTCTAGATGATCTCAAAACAGCCTCCTGCTCGTCCCAAATCTCCAGGGTTTTCTCCACCTCTTTCATCCCCTTGAGACAATGCCTGTACCATCCTTTCCGATTCCAGATGACCCAAAATTCACCACCTGCCATGTCCTAAACCTACAAACTTTGCCCCACCTGTTTCATCTGCTTAGGACAAGACCTGTACCATTCACTCCAATTCCAGATGACCCAAAATCTACCCTCTGCCTTGTCGTGAGCCTCCAAACTTTGTCCCACCTGTTTCATCAGCTTGGGGCAATGCCTGTACCATTCACTCCTATTCCAGATGACCTAAAATTCATCACTTGCCTTGTCCCAAACCTACAAGCTTTGCCCCACCTGTTTCCTCTGCTTGGGGCAATGCCTCCAGCAGCCCCTCACCTTGCCGTTTGTGACGCTGAGTCTGTGGGCGATGAGGTCAGAGCCAAAGAAGGCTTGGGAGGTGGTCTGTACTTTCACTGGGCCAGCAACGATCTCATCATCACTCCTGGGAAATATTTCTGGGAATTCCTGTGGTAGAGCAACGGGACTGTCATTTCAGATGAGGAGTATTGAAATAACTGGCATTATTTCAGAGCATTCTGATTATTTGATCAGAGCATTGAAGTCGTAGTGAATTGGACGAAATGAGTGAAAGGTTAAGAGAATTGACAAGTGGAGTGTATTTAAATATAAACAACGCGGAAATTTTGCTGCCGAGAGCGAAAACATAAATACAATAAAAGAAAAATAAAGCCATGTTAATGTTACAATGAAACCCTCTACAGACTCGTACTGATGTTACGGTAGGTAGGACAGGAGATAGAAAAAGCGCTCTGAAGAGGATTCAACCTTCAGGTGTGCCTTACAAGACGAACAGAGGATAGAAAGCTGATGATGTTATGATGTTAACCAGCGTCATGCCTGCGATAACAACGCTATCTCTGACGCATGAAGTGTCACTCTACATCAGTCACCTCACTTCTGAATGCAAATATACACCAATAAATTCTTATTATTCAGACGGCAACGCAATTCAGGTTCATCAGGCAAGCTTAGTTGGCCTTTTTGAACTCCCCTGGTTCTCTAAAATGAGATTTCCGTTTCTCTATCCTGAATTCCGACAAAAAGATTATTTGTATTTTCAAAGTCAACGGTTAATTGAAAAACCAGCCAGGTTACAATTTTACACTGATAAATCATCAAAGTATTTCCCCCTCACTCAGGCGATGACTTTTGAGTGTAGGTTGCATTGTTCCATCAGTTGCTTTTTACTTTCAGTTGCTTAGCATTGTCGGTTCCTTTTTTCTGTCAGTTGTTTTTTTCTGTCAGTTGTTTTTTCTGTCAGTTGTTCTTTCTGTCAGTTGTTTTTTTGTCAGTTGTTTTATTCGTCAGTTGCTTTTTTCCGTCAGCTGCATTGCTCTGTCAGTTATTTTGCTCTGTCAGTTGTTTAGCTTCGCTAGTTTTTTCTGTCAGTTGCTTTACTCTAAAAATTGCTTTGCTCTGTTCCTACAAACGCAGACAGCTTGCCTCGTCGTAGTGGGCGTTGAGAAGCACGACAAAGGGGCTTTTCTTGGAAAGAACCAAGTTCCAGAATGCCTCCAGCCGTCCAGGCAAGGGATGCTCCGTAACCACGTATGCTGTGTCGCACTGGAGTCCGTCGACACGGATGGCGTTGATGTACTGTTGTTGTCCGCTGGTGTTCTTACCATGGAAAATATTTCAATGGAAAGATTTATCAACAGGAATCCTTAGGTTAGGTCAGCCATGTAGTTTTATCACTTTGTCATGAACATATGTTGGTGGACAAGAAATTCTATTTGCATACGTATTTTAAATTTGCCATAAGCCATCATATGGTTCAGTAAAACTAATTAGTCAATTTACTGAGTGATCAGATATCTAAGATTTTAATGATCTAAACTTGTGTTGAAAATTGTGGACTCTAGGAAACTAACTGATTACGCATAGTGTGAACTTCAACAGATTTATCAGCAACACTCACAAATAGCTCGATCTGCGGACACTAAAGCACTTATGCAAGTCCTAAAGCCTGGTTAATAATTATAAAAAGATAAAAACATTGCACATCAACAAAAAATACTGCATTCCTACGCTTCAGAACACAGAGACAAACGAGCAGTGAAGGTTGCCGCCATTTTGCCCTCTTAGTTGTGGCTAGCAAGAATTTGAAAACTAGAACTGTACAGGGTGCACCAACATTACTTTCTTTCTTTGAAAGGAACTTCTTTTGAAAAAAAGGAAGATACGTTGCTTCACCCTGTAAAATAGAATAGAATAGAATAGAATAGAATAGGGCAACAGGAATTATCAGATTGGTTCATTCTTGAGTTGGTACACAAATACCTTACCGTCTAACGTTAAAGCATCAATCACGCACATGCACCTCGATCACACACATGCATTTCAATCACGGACAAACACCAGGAGTAAAAATGAATAGGAGGGGTAACAGTTATAATCACAATCATCAATTTCTACGCAATAATTACATGACTCATAATAAACAATAATTATATGACACACATTACAAAAGATGCTGCTCATCGAGAATGCTGTTCAGTTTGTGGTCATTTCAGTCACCATACTTCTGGTGGACTTTTGATACCTTAACCAAAATTATGGTTCCTCAAAAAATGTTGTCGTACATCAAAAGAATGTTGTCGTACCTCAACAAATGTTGTACATCAAAGAATGTTGTAGTACCTCTACAAATATTATCGTACATCAAAGAATGTTGTCGTACCTCTAAAAATGTTGTCGTACCTTAACCGATATTGGGAACATTGATTGATGGCGTTGCCCTTGACCGATGTTGTCATAGCTCGATGTTTTCGTACCAAAGCCGATAGACCCTAGAACTGGGAGAATGTTATACATTTAAAAAAATCAAATTTTATTACTTACCTGTACAAAGATCCGGTGACTGTCAGCCGGAAGAACATTCGGAGAACGATTGAAAGGCAAATTTTCATTCCAGGAAGCAGTGGAGAACACAAGAGGAGAAGGCAAATTATTCAAACGTTGGAACCAGCCTCGACATTCCTGAAGCGATGATTCCATAGCATCTTCGAGTTCAGAAACTTGAATCACTGTTTGGAAACCGAAGAGTATTTCGTCGAGTAACTGGAGGCTTAGTTTGAACTGCATCTGGTTCTCAACTAGTCTAGCCCTGCTGGCTCGCATGTCCTCTAAAACTTGCATCAAGTTCACTTTTCCGTGGAACATGAGATAGTCGTAGCAGATGAGGTCGTAGATGACGGTGCCGGTACGACCAATTCCCGCCGAGCAGTGAACAACCGCATTCACTGAAGACAATAAACTACGGTAAACTACGGTAAAACTGGAAACTGGTAATCTTTACCGACATGTGGATATTTATTAATATCACTTGTTGACAAATTATAACAACTGCTCAGTGGGTACTCGAAAATCATTAGCTTTAAACCAGAACATGAAGAATTGAAATGTAAGATTCTAGGAGTTACTACAGTGCTACAAAGAAAATGGGTTTGATATGTATCTGCTACCGAATGTGCAAATGAAAAAAAATAAGAAACAATTACAGTTAAATGAGGTATGTGTGTCTAAAAATGTATAGCTCTTATACCACGGGGAGGGCCATTGATGAGAAAACTTGTACTGAAAAAGAGGATCATCAGATCTCTTGCTTTCGAGGGCTTGCTCTTGAATTATGTAGGGCATAGAGATTAGACACATCCTCTCGTGAAACTTGGCACACTAACTTTATGACTACTTGCATAGTGTAAGATTACTCATTCATGACTAATTATACAGCGTAAGAATACTCATTTATGAAAAACTGTCTAGTGTAAGACTATTCATTCCTGACTATTCGCAAACGATAATATAACTCATTCATAACTACTAGCAAAGGGCAATGTAACTCATTCATAACTACTCACAAAAAATAATGTAACTCACTCATGACTACTTGCAAACAACGATGAAACTCATTCCTGCCTACCTGCAAAAGACAACGTAACTCATTCATGACTGCTTGCGAAAGACAACATGACTCACAGTCTACATGAGATGTTGCTATGTGCTTCAACATCTGCGAGAGCGTGAGTGTCTCTGCAGGCACTCCATGGTCAGGCCACTTCGTGAAGTGGTAGTGGCTGACACGACGTACCACAGCGGGCTCCTGGTACTTCAGTTCCACCTTTCGTACAAAATTTCACTTACAAAACTTGACTTCTAGTAACTAGTTTGCTGTCAACAATACCTACCATGCGTTAGGTATGGTGGCGAATGAACATCGTTGCTGAATGTGAAGTGAAAACCAAATGAACGTATAATGAAAAGTATACTCAGAGATTTTTTACTGAACTATTCAGAGCCAGTATAAAATGTGTTTGAGAAAACAATTATGCTAAAAATATATATGTACCTTATGTCTGTAACTAATTATTGAGATATCTATGTGTAATTGAGGTACATGTGCGTGATTGATGCCTTCACGCTATACAGCATGGGACTTGGGATAACGATCCAATAATGGATCAAACGGTTTATTCCTGTTGCCATATTCTATTCCATTCTTTTGTATTCTACATTCAAGAAGTTAGCAAGAATACGGCAATTGAATTACACGAGTTTGTAAAAAAAATTTTTCGTGGTGGGAGGGATCACACTGACTGAAATTACAACACAAAGTGTCTATAGATGAGAAGACGGAACAACCATCAGCGAGGGAACAACCATCAGCATCCTTTATAGCCATCATTCACTCCTGCCTCCTGTACTGTGTATGGAAAGATGTTTATTAATAAATGTATGCGTGCTCAGTGACGCTCTGAACGCATGTGACGCGTGTTCTATGTTATTAAATATCTACAAATGATCATAAATTCTTAATTTTGGATTCATATAACAGATACCTTGTTGTCCGTACAATACAATCAGCACACGTTGCTTGGTCTGAAGCTTCAATTGACAAATTTAGCCTCTATGAAAAGAGACAATCGTTTTTATATTTTTTTTAGTTTCGTATGAATTTATTATTCATATTAACTTGTTTATGATTTGATTGTTTATGTCTTAGGTTAATAAATATATTTTCTTCAAGCAATCATAAACAATTTTCATGAAATTATTGGGTTTTCCTTTTTAATATTGGAATATTCAATTTTATTTAACTGAGAGAAATTCTTATTAAATGTTTTCTTTATTTACTAAAAAAAATACTTTTAAAATCACCAGTGAAATTTTTGAAGCTCTGCTTTTATTTTACTCTCACAGAAGACGAAAACCAGTTCCTAAATGACCAGATAATTTTAAACGATCAGATGATCCTAAACGATCAGATGATCCTAAACGATCAGAGGATCCTAAACGATCAGAGGATCCTAAACGATCAGAGGATCCTAAACGATCAG
>VCRD01008094.1:0-18734 GCA_006783055.1 Trinorchestia longiramus
GTGTACGTGCAGAGGCGTGTACGTGCAGAGGCGTGTACGTGCAGAGGCGTGTACGTGCAGAGGCGTGTACGTGCAGAGGCATATACGTATGCTGGAAAGGGACGAACATTGATGCGAGGCATTATTAAACATCATGAAGTTATGATTAAAATTATCGGGCATTATGATTAACGATTGAAAATTCGTGTAGTTCTGCAAAGCAAACTAAAACTAAAGAAAGAAACTGACGGTTCAGATGATCAACAGTTCTCATGATAGCAAGCTCCTTTTAGAGTTAAAATAAGAATAATTTCAAAGGTAAAACATTGATCTTCACGCGATACCGTGGCCAAATCGCGCCAAATGAATCAGAGTCTTTTCGTCTCCTATGACAAATGGAAGAGAAACCTGATCCTCCGAAAACACTAGTCTCCCCAGTGCTGATTTTTGTGCGAGAAAGCAAAGTCCAATATTTGACGCAGATCGACAGTCCAGTGTTTACTGGTTTACCCTTGCCGTAAAACTTTGTAGGTACACTCAAGCCTCGTTATTTGCCGTAATTGAAGTCATAATTCAAAATTTTAAGAGTTTATATATGCAAGAAAACGTCAATGAATATCACGAAAATTGCGGGGGCAAATTATGAAAATTACGGGGCAATACTGAATATAATGAAGAAATGCTCTAAAAAGCACTATTAAATGTAAATAACGATGGTGAAATAACGAGGTTTGAGTCTACGCTGATATAAAGATATTATTAAGGCCAGCACTTAACACGAGTCAGGACTCATCATGGTCTCTTCATCAGTCGACTAAAGTTTATACTACTCAGAGAATTTTACGAATTAGGTTCAGTTGAAAAATTCAAGCCCAGTGATCAAAGTTTGCGAGCACCGATCATAAATGGCAAGAAGTTCGGAAAGCAGTTGCTTCTGGTGCATGAGTACAATAACTTCGATAGCGTTATATTCGTAGAAACCTGAAGCACAATTGACTGCTTTTCTTTGAGTTATAAAAGGTACGTTTTTCTATTCTCCGGTGCAGAAACAGAGGAAAACAGTCTGCCAAGTCCTCACCTAGGCTTACCTCGTTAAAAACACCTACTTTATGCCTCATTAGACTTAAAAACAGACGCTACTTCTCCACCCTGATCCTCCTTCATTACAGGATAAGAAAATATTTTCCTTGGAGCACTGAAGAATAGATCATGCTTGTACTTCCGCCCTTTGAGCTAGATTGAGCGACGTTATTTCTCATCTCTGATACCTCAATCCTATTTGAAATTGAATGGGACGCACGTACAAGAATTGAAAAGCTTTCTTCTTTCATGCATCAGAACATACAAAATTTCTAAAAGATTCTCTTTGGACGACTTGAGGCGGCGAGGACATTGTAATGCGTCCATTGTGAAGAATGAAATCCGTAATGAAGGGCAAGAAAATAACGAGAAAATAAAATGTTCTGTCCATAGCGAATACTTAAAGCTGATTCCATACACACCACGGTGTATTATTCCTAAAGTGATCCATACTAAAATGTTTAAAATGCATGAGAAATTATGTATATTTACTTATCCGGCTGTGCTCCAGGTAACCAAAATTGTACAAAAGCACAAAGAATAAGAGGAATGGCGCTCGATGAAGTAAACTTGGTGGACATGGTACACAGTAATCCATTGTAACACGTCAATATGTAGCACGGTACACAGTAATTCATTGTAACACACATCAATATGCAGCACGGTACACAGCAATCCATTATAACACACATCAATGTACAGCACGGTACACAGCAATCCATTTAACACACATCAATGTACAGCACGGTACACAGCAATCCATTGTAACCCACGTCGATGTGTTACATAGTCAACATACAGTCAACACATTGGAATAGACTTCAAATATGAGGCTTTACATTCGCAAGTTTGCCATGGTCTTTGCCGTCTATAAATTCATCGAGATCCTAAACTTGAATCTAAACAAGTCACACAACGATTAGCCAGGTCTGCCTTTATTGTGCGGATGGACATTTCCCTGTCATGGAAGGTGATAAAATAATAGAATTTACTATAATTGAGTTCACATCATCTGGAATTTAGAGAAGCACTGCACTTGCATCACACTCAGCGGCAGCTTAAATTTCATAAAACTGTTCCCAATCTGTCTAAGAATAATGAAGCAACATTTTCTCTATTCAGCTTCCGTACGAATGTGTGAGAAGGAAAAATGAGCTGCTGAGTTCAATTGTTTTATGTGCAAAATCACCGCATCTGTACTATAACAAAACCATACAAAAAATTGAAAACAAATAATAATTTTAAGCTTTAAAATTGTTCCTGTAAATACTGTGCCATTTAACTTACTGGCTAAACTGGGACTGATTACTTCTCAAATCTGTAGAGAATATCGAGCCCGCGGGCCTGGCTGTTTACCAATGCATAGACTCGACATTGCAATGCATGAGCACAATCGCACTTTATTGAGAGAAATGGCGTTGCGCACGCACATTAAGACCCTCAATATCGCAGATTATGACACGGTTTATCGATAAAAGCGAACGCTGAATGACCCCGCAATGTGATAGACCTCGCACTTGCAGACATTTGATAGCTTCATACACTCCTGCACATTCGATTGTCTTATTCTGGAGTATTTAATATCAGGCATGCTTCAATACGTTCGATTGTTTTCATTTTGGATGTTATTTCGTGTTTCTTACAGCAAAATAATACAGTTCCCTAGTCGCAGCCGCAGAAAGCTGCTCTAACAAGTGTTTCGAAGGCTAAGACTAACACAATTATTGAAATGGTAACACAGATCGGTTTCCGATGCCTCTGGAAGAGCAATGACCACTAGTCTGAGTTTCAAAAAGAATTCATTCTACCACTTCATCAAAGCTCTGTGTGTGTGGGGGGGGGGAGGTGCGTGTGTACACGCCCGTAAAATACCTTACGTACATACGACAGAAGTACGGTAAACTATCCTGTGTATGTACATAGGTCAAGAGAAAAAATCTAACTCATTCTGAGTCGCTATGTTGCATAGCAAAGGTTAAGCTTTCTCAAATTACAGCACGGGATTATATCAGTAGTTCATGCAACTTCAATAATGTTCGATAATATTTATTCACCGATATTATACTATTTTGAGCTGAAAGGCAAATATCGTTTCGATCTCTCCAGCAATTTGGTCCTTAAATAACGATAAATAATTTGCAGTTCGTTAAATTGCACAAGTCAGAACTTCCAAATTTGCACTAGAAGACCTTCACAGCCCTGCGCTATGGCTTCAGTACAAACGAGCGTTCAAACAATACGAGAAGAACGATCAAGTCGACGATTCTGTCACATCGTTTACAAAACATTCCCACAAAATAGAATGGTGTATTGGTGAGTGGAAGTTGAAAATTCACTCTCGTTCAAATGTACAGAGGAAGGTTGACAAAATCCCTGGAAGAAAATGTAGGTTCTCGATATCAAATAATCTTCATCAAGGTAGCTCTCTTCGACTTTTAAACTTACGCAATCCCAGCATACAGAACTGAATTCAATGAGGGACAAATAAACATACCGCGCTTAGGTTTTGTCAAAAATTCCGATATTTTTCTTTCCACTTATTCCTTACGTGCATGACGCAGCCTTTGTCAAAGGGTGTTTTCAAATTAATATCAACATTTCGTATCTGCAGCATGTCCCGTATACCTGTCAGGTAAATAGGTAACTTGTGATACACGCTGGATGATTATCGCCCTCTGTTTAACACGTTGACTCCAAAGTGGTACGTATGTGGACCACTTAGGTTAGGTTCTGTAATTTTTTCAGATCCTTCTAGTGACTATGCGTACAAAGTGAAGTTTTAAACCAATCAGGCAATCGGAGGCAACGTGTTAAAAAAGCAATTTTGACTTAAATTCTCGACCTCCAAGTTGCATGTGGTGAATTTGGAGGTCCAACAGTCGAACGACAAATAGAATATGAAACATACAGTATACTGTCCATAACACACTCATTCAGGAAGCTGGTTGTATGCCATCACAACACTCCTATCTCTTAAGAAAAATTAAAGATGAAGCCTAAGAACGTAAGTCAAGTAAGACTCTCAGTAGAAGTGAATAAACCGTTGCTAATTTGGAGATCAATATATCTTGATTCTTAATAGCTGTAGACCTCTGAAGTGCTGACGAAGACAGACACTCTGAAGTGCTGACGAAGACAGACACTCTGAAGTGCTGACGAAGACAGACACTCTGAAGTGCTGACGAAGACAGACACTCTGGAGTGCTGACGAAGACAGACACTCTGAAGTGCTGACGAAGACAGACACTCTGAAGTGCTGACGAAGACAGACACTCTGAAGTGCTGACGAAGACAGACACTCTGAAGTGCTGACGAAGACAGACACTCTGAAGTGCTGACGAAGACAGACACTCTGAAGTGCTGACGAAGACAGACAATATGAAGTGCTGACGAAGACAGACAATATGAAATGCTGACGAAGACAGACAATATGAAATGGTGACGAAGACAGACAATATGAAATGGTGACGAAGACAGACAATCTGAAATGGTGACGAAGACAGACAATCTGAAATGGTGACGAAGACAGACACTCTGGAGTGCTTACGAGGACAGACACTCTGGAGTGCTTACGAGGACAGACACTGTTAAGTGCTGACTAGGACAGACACTGTTAAGTGCTGACTAGGACAGACACTGTTAAGTGCTGACTAGGACAGACACTGTTAAGTGCTGACTAGGACAGACACTGTTAAGTGCTGACTAGGACAGACACTGTTAAGTGCTGACTAGGACAGACACTGCAAGTATTCCTCAGAGAAGTCAAGAATATCACCTGCACTCGGCTACGTTTATCCCAAGATACTTTGAAGGACAATCCCCTTAATCAGCTCCCTTTTGGAGGAATATGTACATGGACGGGGAGGAGTACGAGGAAGATGGCATTTTTGTAGCAAGTTCTCACAAGTTAAAAAAAATTTCAACAGAGAAGTGGCCGCCAATGTTGGAATTTTATGCACGAAAAAACTTGGAGTTGCTCGTGAGAGCGTTTCTTTGATCCATATTTTAGAACGAGATCAAATCTGCCACGGAGCTTAGATTTATAACCATAAAGAACGAAACAGAGGCCCATACGTGACATGCAGCTCGGCGTGAATAATTCATATTCTTTGTATAGATCAATAGCATCGACCAGTATTGTTACCAGGTTATACAATATGTGGATTCGTGTCATTCAACACAATTTTATATACAAAACAGGTAAAATGGTTCTACAGCTCGCAGTTCCTCAAGTTAACATTTGGTGTCTTTCCGAACGTTCAGAGATGGTGTTTGTTCAACCATATAAATACCTAAACAGAAAATAATGTAGCCATTTTTTCGCATGAAGATGCGCAACTTTGTCAAGTTCTGAACAATTTACACTGCGGGAGTAAGTTCTCAGAAAGACAATCAAATGTTCTATTTTCCATAGTCTTTAAGTATAAATAAATTTCTAGAAAAAAAGGATTTTTCTACATTCACTGTCATCAGCGTTGCAGCCTTACAGTACTCGTTGAGTAACGTCCACTGTACAGTAGATGTGGGGGATTTCCTTTTTACTTCATTTTCGGTCACACAAATCAAAAATAGGCATGAAAATTGCGATTAAAGCTTGAGGAATATCTATCAAAATACAGATTAGTAAGTGCGACAAGTAATACTCTGGAAAAAATAAAAATTGTGTTTCTTCACGTAAAGATTCAAATGAAAAATTTATAGCTTTAATAACAAACGCACCAATCACTTTTTCACCATGCACAAATTGTAAAATAATATTGCTACCTAATTAACCGCTCAAAATTACGAGTATAACAGTTTTCAAAAGCATCTAGCGTGTTATTTTTAACACAATTTATGAATCTAGCTCTCGCGTGAGCTGCAAGTACACCTGAGCAGCTGGTCACGGCATTGAGAGGACATGTGTGCGCTGCTTAACACGTTGCCTCCGATTGCCTGGCCGGTGTAAATCTTCACTTTGTACATATTATTACTAGAAGGCATTGTAAAATTTACAGAACCTAACCTAAGTGGTCCACTTCGGAATCAACGTGTTAATCATACAGGGTGCAGCAACATAACTTCCTTTTTTCAAAGGAAGTTCCTCTGAAAAACAGGTAGTTATGCTGCCGCACCCTGTACATACACAACACTAAAAAATGCGGCGTCTGAAAGTTTAGACAAGTTTTGGAAGTGACACCAGCAGCGGGGGGGAGAAGAGACGGTTGTGTAGGTGCCAAGTCTAGCATGAGCTTACGAGAGAAATTTCCACGCCGTTTCCTGACGGGCAGAAAACCAAGCAGAGTTCGTTCAAGAGACAACAAATGGTGTCCTCAAAGCCGAATTTCGTCTCTGGTGACGTAACTCGCAGCGTTTACACCAAAGCCTGGAAGTCAGAGGACGGCAGAAGCTTCTAGGCTCTTTGAATTAAAGCAAAGCAGCACATCGCGAGTTTGTTCCAAAAACGGAGTACGGTTATGCCATGAAGTATTCCTTCTCTATTCGAACAGAATTCTGTGGTTTGCACGATCTAAGCGTGAAGTAAAGGAGCGCCGAAGCTCCATAGGCTCTTGGCAGAGCTATGCGGGTCGACAGGTAGAGCGGTTTGCTACGCAGCAAATCGCATTGCCGAAACCTGAACCCAATAAAGATGCGGAGCGGCGACACATGGGGCTTGCTATCTTTGCGCCTCGAGCTGCTGTCGAAGGTGAAACTCCAAATGAAAATACCAAGAGCTGCTGAGTTCTCTCACGATGCCGCAGCCGACTTTGTGTCAAGGACACGAGGAATTTTTTGGCTTTTATTACCACAGTTAGCCGTGCGAATATTCTGTCGTGCTTTGGGCAGTGACATTTGTTGCTGAAACTATAGTTCTGAAAGGGATTTATAACGAAGCATTTCACCAGCTTGGTCGACTGGTGAGCGAATCTGCTTGCGAGCGGAAAGACCCGGGTTCGAATCCCGCTGCCGACATGGTTGACGCGGCTAGAAATACGGCATGGGACTTGGGTAAACAACCGAATAATTATCGAAGTAATTATCCGACCCAAGAATGGGCCAGAAGGTTCGTTCCTATAGCCTCATTCTATTCTATTCTATTCTATATTACTACAAGGTACGGTACAATAGTTGCCACATTTGTAGGTTTAATAAAAGCGGACTATGTTCCTGATAATATTATCTTCAAATCAGAACGTTCCAAAAGAAGGGCCACAATCAATAGAAACGACAAGCAGTAAAACTTGCTACAGAACAGAATAGAATAGAATAGAATGAGGCTATAGGAACGAACCTTCTGGCCCATTCTTGGGTCGGATAATTACTTCGATAATTATTCGGTTGTTTACCCAAGTCCCATGCCGTATTTCTAGCCGCGTCAACCATGTCGGCAGCGGGATTCGAACCCGGGTCTTTCCGCTCGCAAGCAGATTCGCTCACCAGTCGACCAAGCTGGTGATAATCGACCAAGCTGGTGCTTCAACACGCTTTCTAAACCAGGCTACTACAGTCATCTTACTTGTGCTATAATAGTGAAGAGTACATGCAGCAACCCCTATTAAATACTAATTCTGATCTACGGCACAAAATGAACCACATCAAACAACAGCAATCAGGTTATTTCTGCAACAACCAAGTCATTGCTACAAAAATTTGGTCATTGCTGCAACTTTCAGATGAACAATCAGGTAATCATCGAAGAATCAACGATTGCTCACCAGCGAGCATGCAGAGCGGCCATGAGGTAGCAGTTTCCATCCAGCGAACAAAGTTATGTCATTTAGAAATGACACCCGAGATAATATTACGTACAGCTTTCTCCTAATTCTAAACTCTCTCAGCATTTGCATTATAAATGTGGCATACAGATGGGAAGCTCCCTCACGGTAAAAGCTTCTAGGTTCATAAACCAATAATAAATTTTATCGAACGTCTTCTACTCTTTCATCCAACTAGAATGCGCAGTTTCAAAACAAGACTCTCATAAATTTCAGCTATAGCCAAGACATGTAAATTTGGTTGTCGATGATTTTTTGTACCCTTTTTTTGTGCATGATAAGTCTTTCGAGATTACTGCATTAAAACTCTTCAACATTACTGCCGTGTGTTCACAACCACAACCGTCGCTTGTCAACAAGATTGCTTAAATTTACTTAATGTAGATAGATTACTTTATAGGCCATTATTTTTAACGCATGTAAAACCGAGTATTTCTTGACATTCAGCAAAATGGATGTTCGGGTCAACACAATGAATGTTCAGGTCAAATAAATAAATATTCGGTTTAAATAACTTGAAACGCTGCGTAATTGCCTGTAATAAGCATTTTCCCCACTTGGACGGACGCAAGCAATAGCTTGCTGGCGAACAGAACATCCATTCCCTCCGAAACATCATCTCGATCAGTCGACTTAAAAAGTAGTTCACTGCACCTGTACACCTACGGATATATTAGCGATACTTAACCCTTTAGCGACTAAAAGGACAATTCGGTCGTCTTTCACGGTCTTTGGGGGAATTGTTCTAATAATTAAACAGTGAGCAATATGAGGTTGCTACTAGGTTTGAACGCGGCGGCATGTTACAGCGTCGTTCTTTTGGCTGCCTGGCTCTCAGCATGCTTCATTGCATCAGTGTACAGACGGTCTTTGTGAGCTTAGACGTAGAAACTAGAAAAACAAATTGGTCGCTAAAGGGTTAATACATACGAATAGATCAGCTAAATTTAATACAAACGAATACAACAGCTAAATTTAATACGTACGAATAGATCAGCTAAATTTAATACATACGAATACCTCAGCTAAATTTAATACATACGAATACCTCAGCTAAATTTAATGCTTACGAATACAGCAGCTAAATTTAATGCTTACGAACACAGCAGTTAAATTTAATGCATACGAACACAACAGCTAAATTTAATGCATACGAATACAGCAGCTAAATTTAACGCACACGAACACTGCAGCTAAATTTAATGCACACGAACACAGCAGTTAAATTTAATGCATACGAACACAGCAGCTAAATTTCATGCATACGAACACAGCAGCTAAATTTCATGCATACGAACACAGCAGCTAAATTTCATGCATACGAACACAGCAGCTAAATTTCATGCATACGAACACAGCAGCTAAATTTCATGCATACGAACAAGGCAGCTAAATTTCATGCATACGAACACAGCAGCTAAATTTCATGCATACGAACACAGCAGCTAAATTTCATGCATAAGAATACAGCAGCTAAATTTAACACATACGAACACTGCAGCTACAATTTAATATTCTTTCCTCATTGAGTGATTTAGTTCATACGAGAGTAGAGTTGTCTCATGCAACTTCTGACTTGTGAAACCTAGAAAGCAGAAATAAATTAAAAGCTGTAAACAACGAAAAAAAATTACGAGCAGGAAAACAATGAAGACCGGAATAGAGCGTGACTGTAAAAAGTTCCAGGGCATTTGTTTACAACCAATATCGGGCAAGCGAAAATGGAATTTGAAATTCAACTAACTTCAAGCTTTGCAGTTTATAATTTTTCAGCCATAGTAGTTGACTAAAAAAAACAGCGTTTTCAGTTTTTTCATTCATCATCGTAAAGGCATATCGAATTCCCGTACGGAACGATGATATTGGTCAGCGAAGTCCAATAGTTGTCCAATCAGAGAGCGAGTTACGAGCTCCAGTCAAGGAAACCCAATTCATCAGAGCAGCATCCAATGCATCCAATAGTCTGTCAGAATCTCATCTGACTCAAAGAGGGAATGCGAGAAACTTAAGCAAGTAAAATGATAAAACGCGGTGTAAATAAATTATCAAACTTCAATTCAGTTGAAACCATGCTATAATTAATGAAAAATACAGCAAAAATTATTTACTGCAGTAAAGCAAAGAAAATTAGTACGTTCTCCTTTACTCAACTTTCAGTTCTGAAGTGCAAATGAGAACATATTTACTATAAAAATGTGAGTAGCGACAGATTTAAGAACTAGGACGACAAGAGAAGTCTTGCTGCCAGCCACGCAAAGTTTGGAAGGAGCTGTAATGCTCGTACAGAGAACTCTTGTTATTTAGGTTTTTGAAAGGCCATCGCAAATACGAGTATTAATTGCCGGAGCTTCTCATTAACACGTTTGTTGCAATTGCCTGATTGGTGTAAAACTTCACTTTGTACGCATAGTCACTAGAAGGATCTGAAAAAATTACAGAACCTAACCTAAGTGACCCACCGGTGGGTCGCATCGCAACGAACGTGTTAACATTCAAAAGCGCTTGCCAGCCAAAACAAAAACCTAGAACATGGTTAATTCGAATCAAGTTCATGCGTGACATTTGCATTGACATTGGATTTGAAAGTCTCTTATAATTAAAGGCCATTATAACTAAAGTCCTTCAGTGGTAGAAATACAGATGTTTATGCTACAAAACCGTTTGAAAAGTTTTCCATTGTAAATATTAAAATTTCACATAAGCGTAAATAGATCAATGAAATATTACAAGATTAACACGTTTGTTGCGATTGTCCAGCCGGTGCAAATCTTTACTTTGTACACATAGGCACTAAAAGACTTGGAAAAAATTACAGAACCTAACCTAAGTGACCCACCGGTGGGTCGTATCGCTCTCAACGTGTTAAGATGGAAGAATTCGAGAGCAACACCAAAAGCAAAGAAAACTCTCTACAAATTCCTTAAAAAATTCGTCTAACATTGAACTTTTTCCTTCAAGTCCTAATTTTCATTGAAAAGATTCGCTGTAGTCAGAACTTGTCCAGAATCAACAGTTTCCGCTCTCAGACTGTCTGCAGCAACAAGAAAGAGAAAAGGAAGGAAGAAATTTTATTTCCTTCAGATATACATGAAATATACAATGGTTTTCTTACTTTTAAAGCTAACATCTTGGAATATGCTTCCAGTGACAGTTCCTGTTCATCTTATGACTTGAGGTAGAGGCTTGTAGGGACATGAACTATGATCTGGAAGTTTGAGAAAATAGTCAGTCCGTCAGCTTATTCGGTTCCTGCGCCACAAGCAGAGAAAATTCAAAGGTTGTGTTTAAATTTGAACCCTTGAAAGCAGGGACCTCGAACCACAAGCACACTCAGGTAGTTGGAAGCACAGTTGTAGGCACATCAGAATGTAGTAAAACAGTTAGTAATGTTAATCGAATCTCTAATTAAATTGTTATTACCTAATTTATTAATAATTACATAATTTCAAAACGTAAAATGAAAATAAAAACTAACTCAGAAAAGAGCATTTTAAATAGCAGACGTTTCAGAATGACGAGAGTTCATCTTCCGTGCCAAAATAAAGTCAAACTTAAAAATATCGATATAAACAAAGAACTATACATTTACCTCTATAACCTAAAGCCTCATTTCTTGCATTCATGAAACTATTTTATCACGTTTCAAGTGATGGGACCCACTGGTGGGTCACTTAGGTTAGGTTGTGTAATTTTTTTTCAAATCTTGTAGTGATTATGTGTACAAAGTAAATATTTGCACCGGCTAGGCAATCGCATGCAACGTGTTAACGAGTATAAACCTCCATCCTGCCACACGCACACATTCACACACACGCAAAGGTATGTCAGTAGGTTAGATGAATGCTTAACACGTTGCCTCCGATTGCCTGGCCGGTGTAAATCTTCACTTTGTACATATTATTACTAGACGGCACTGAAAAATTGACAGAACCTAAACTAAGTGGCCCACATACGTACCACTTCGGAGTCAACGTGTTAATTTTATAGCACTCTGATTTTTACTCAGGTTCAGTTTATGGTTAACACGTTGACTCCGAAGTGGTACGTATGTGTACCACTTAGGTTCTGTAATTTTTTCAGATCCTTCTAGTGACCATGCGTACAAAGTGAAGATTTACACCAGTAAGGCAATCGGAGGCAACGTGTTAAGTACAAAATTTATTCTCGCATTCAGAGGTCTCGCTCGTTATTTACTCGGCAGAGGATTGTAAAATTAGGTATTTTGAGTGGAGGGTAGAAATTTGAACAGTGATGTTTAACACGTTTGTTGCGATGCGACCCACCGGTGGGTCACTCAGGTTAGGTTCTGTAATTTTTTCAAAGCTTTCTAGTGACTGTATGTACAAAGTAAAGATTTGCACCAGATAGGCAATCGCAACAAACGTGTTGATCGCATACTGAAAAGGAAAAACGATTGGAAAGTCTGTTAAATGGGAAATTCCCGAATGTTGGTTGTGTGTGATGAACTCCTGAATTTAACACTACCGACATAGGACTGCATGCAGCAATCACACCCAAAAAGTATACACATCCACTCCACAAGCATTCGTTCTAATCGTTCTTTTCTATTAATAAAGATAGAATTTTAAACTATTATGACAAAACACGCGCATGCCGACTGACTAAACTTTCAGAACAACGACAGGACTTCCTTCTTCAACCCCGAATTGGAATATCTGACGAATGGCAAGTTCTACAAACACTGTTTGCTTTGCTGCGTCCAGGGGGCTTGAACAAAGAGCAGAGTGCTATCAAATCATGTCGTAGTTCTTCTTTTCATCTTGCGTTTCAGATTTCCAAGAAATCGACCAAATAGCACTATGAATTTCAAAATGGAAAATGGAAAATTTTAAAATGATGAACTGAAAATTATTTTAGCTGAGAGTACCCTATGTTTGCTGGATTCTCGGTGTTCGTTTAATTCTTGATGTTAGTTTTCGCACTGCACAGCACAACTAATGCTCGAGAAATCGAGAAATGAGCATTACTTGGGCAGCCAAAAGTGATTTCGTTAGGAATACCTGTTTTAAATAATTTTACAGCTTATTGGCGTAGCATGGTAACGTCAGAGACTAAAAAGTTGAGAAAAATCTGTCCCAGGCCTGACATATTTACATACACTATCATATTGCTGTACTACACTACTGGTCCAATGGCACACGCAGCAGAACATCTGCAGCAAAGATCCTTGCTGTACGTCGTTCATCTTCGACAAGATAAGTTCAATGAAACTGGAACACATTTTCAGATACTGAAACTTCTCGAAACCACATGTGAAATTTAAAGTAGAATTAGTAAATAGAAAAAATACATTTGATTTCTGCATGATTTGACGCCAATCATTGTGATTATTTTCATTAGGAATATCTGGCTCACGAATTCTGTGAATAACTTTTCTCAATTTCAACTTCTCAAATGCAATTGTCTTCGCCAACCAACTCGCAATTCTAGCGACGGTAGACGCGCTACTGATTCGGAAGTCTCAAATCTCAAATTTTAAGCACGCGAGACTAAAATAATGAGAGGAACAAATTAAGAACAGACAACTCCTTGCGTTAAATGACAAACTCTAGTTGAGAAACTGAGACTTGTAACCGCCTCATTTCGAAAAACTCTGAAAGTTTCCAAGTTTTCAACGAATAATTAGAAACTTAAACAAACTAGAAATTCCTTAAACTTTCCCTCACGAAAACATTATCTTTTCCTACAACTTTGGCTAAATAATGGAACATATAGGCAGATGATTTCGATGCCGGACGCCTGCAGGTCGTTTTTCCGGAACTGGTTTGTCAAGTTCGTCGTGCTCATTAAATGTTTACGGTAACGTATTTTGAAAGTGGCAGTTGGAATAGGGGAGTCTGCACCATGATGAGCACAATGCACTCCGATATTATGCACTTTATTCTCACGTAATTTTTGTACTATTACAGATTGTGGAGTGTGTCCTACCAATAACCGAACACGCTATTTATGTATTAGTAACTGGTTGAACAATTATCCGATATTAATTTTCTCGTGTTCATTTCAAGTAGAAGGCAGTTGTCTGTCAAAACATTGAAGGAATATTTTCACTAAAGCAATACTTTAGTTTTAATTACTGAGAACGTCGAGTTCACACATGGACACTTCTAGCGGACGTATCCACACTATCACATCGCCCCATCACTTCAAGACACTTCCAGTGGACGTATCCACACCACTAAATCGTCCCATCACTTCAAAACACTTCCAGTGGACGTATACACACCACTACATCGTCCCATCACTTCAGGACACTTCCAGTGGACGTATCCACACTACCACATCGCCCCATCACTTCAGGATACTTCCAGTGCACATATCCGCACTACCACATCGTCCCATCACTTCAGGGAACTTCCAGTGGACGTATCCCCACTACCACATCGCCCCATCACTTCAAGACACTTCCAATGGACGTATCCCCACTACCACATCGTCCCATCACTTCAGGACACTTCCAGTGAACGTATCCACACCACCACATCGTCCCATCACTTCAAGACACTTCCAGCGGACGTATCCACACTACCACATCGCCCCATCACTTCAAGACACTTCCAGTGGACGTATCCACACTACCACATCGTCCCATCACTTCAGGACACTTCCAGTGGACGTATACACACCACCACATCGTCCCATCACTTCAGGACACTTCCAGTGGACGTATACACACCACCACATCGCCCCATCACTTCAGGGCACTTCCAGTGGACGTATCCACACTACCACATCGTCCCATCACTTCAAGACACTTCCAGTGAACGCATCCACACCATCACATCGTCCCATGACTTCAAGACACTTCCAGTGGACGCATCCCCACCATCACATCGTCCCATGACTTCAAGACACTTCCAGCGGACGTATCCACACTACCACATCGCCCCATCACTTCAAGACCACTGCCTTACTACCTCAGTGATCCCGTGCAGGATGTGTGAGAACTGGAAGTCAAAAATACACATCTATGAAAACATAACTGGTATTTTAAAGAAAATAAAATAAATGTTTAATTTAAAAAAGGAGAGCCGTGGCTTTTTTTCTCATAGTCATCGGTAATCGATTGCATTGGTTGTGCTAGAATTGAACACCGTGTTTAAAAGTTACAAAATTATTCCATCTTTACACCACAAGGCGAAAGTAATGTCATATTTAACCCTGGAACGATGAAGTGGGCCTGAGAGGCCCAGAGTCAAAATTAACAAGCCCGTCTAATATTGTCTTCATGAACCTCACTTAATAATAACAGCAATAGAACAAATATGTATGGATTTTCTGTTACGTAGTTTGAAAGAAAAATAACTGAAAAGTGACTGGGCCTCATAGGCCCACCTAGTCTCCGATGCTGATTATTTTTACCCGTCGTTCCAGGGTTAAGAGCATGATACTTTTCTCCATTTCTCGGAATTTGCACCAATTGTACAATTCAGAACATTAAAATAGTTTCTTAGCTAGAATATAACGTTTCGTTGACTAAAAACCGGCAAGCTTTCTAGTTTTTAACAAACTTTAATCCATTTCAGACCGCCCAACTGGTGACTAATTCAGTGGGATGCGCGCAGTGAGTGATGCACATAATGAGATATTTTCGAGACATTTAAAATCCTCACAAAATGTTAAATAACACAACAAACTCCTGCCCAATCGACTACATCTGTCACTATGTTCAAGGAAGACAAAAGATCGGTTGCACCACCTGCGCCACGAGGGAGACACTTGAGAGGAATATTTAGGACAAAGCCACAGCAGACTCCTAGAGCAAACAATGCTCATTCCGCTGTCAATAGCTTCGAATTCTTCAAACGAAAGAACAGTCCACAGAGCAGAATAATACAGTGAAGAGAACAGACACAATCTTACATACAACTGTGGTAACGCAGAGTCACAGACACTGAAGCATCATTCCCGTCAGCATCCCCTCCCTTTTTCACTGTAAGAGTCAGTATAAAAATTTCTCTCCCATGTATGTTGCCACACAATCATATCATCCTCACAACAAATAAAACCGTGTTTACAACTGCTGAGTGCGCCTACATAATCTCAGCCTCCAAAACTTGAGCTTTCTGCAAAGCGACAGAGACTCCGAGTATGAGAGCCACAAGCTCGTCCTAAAGGTTGCCTTGGTGGTAAACACTGGCCGTTTCTCTGTTGTCTTCCTGGCTGGCAGCTCCCTACGCTCTTATGGCTAAATCAAATATGAACGTCACTGTAGTGTTTCTAGCTCGGCACGGTCGAGGACAATCCTCTTTGCGACTGTTGGTTTATTGCTGTACTAATTATGCGTGTCATAGTGCTTCAGTTGGGCGCGTACACAGAAACTTTAAGATTAAGTACCAACTCATTTGAGAGTCAATACAACTATGCGTACCAAACACACGATTTATATTCGTATATATCATCGAACATGGCATGTTAGTCGACCGTTACTCGGGAAGAATTGAGTCTCCCTGCCGTACATCAGCTGCCTCATTTCAATTCCGCCTTCAGATGCATGCCATGTTATCGACGACTAAGTTTCCACAAGTAAGCGTGTTCCTGTTTGACACAAAGAACCTAGACACGAACATCAGAGTTTTAACTAAAACTATGCAATGCCCGTTAATAATTTGTTCCCAAACGAACCAGTTTAAAGCATGGGAAGAGAATCAGTTTTCTATCGGACGAACAACGTCTTTCTTGCTGTCGAAGTCTTGCTGCTTCTCTCTTACGGTTGGACACATTTCTATCCATGTTGGCCTTTTTCGCCGGAACTTTATTCTGAAATATCCTCAATCATCTGTTTGAAACTTTTCAAGAAAATCACAATTCCGAAAGCAATAACTCAATTTCCAAAATCTTTGGCCTTATACTAAGTGGTAGCCAGGTTACTGGTCAAACTAATTCAAAACATTTATTTTCGCATTATCAATTAAAAATATCAAAGCATCATGATGAATTTCAACAGAAAAATGTCCAAAGAAAATTTCTATATGTAAAAACAAACAGATTGTGTATTCTGGATACCATAATGCAAATGAAAGGGAATTGAATTTCCACAGAAAAATAATGCAATAGAAGGATTTCTTGTATTTCTTAAGCTTTATCCTTGTTGCTATCAAAGCTATCGATTAGATGAGTGTGACACAGGGACAGATGGACGCAGCTCTTGTTATAGTATAGATGAGTCGCAGAAACCTTTTATCAACAATGGCAGAAGTATTTTGAGTACTTGAATGTTGAAAACGCTTGATATAAACGGCATGGAAAATAAATTTGTGTAAATTGAGAAAAGCGTAAACAATGAAAATAAAATTTGGATATAAATTTCACCCAAATAGCGGTTTCTTGACTCTTAGGTCATCGCTGAATAAATTCGCGTCCTCCCTCAAACTATACTATAAAAAATAAACTATGCTATAACATTTATTATCCAAAAAATCATACGCTTAGTAAAAAATCCGAAATTAGCCCCAGACAATTTTTTTTCATGTTGGTGAGCAAAGTTTTGAGCTATTTTCACACATTTCTTTAATTCTTTTTTCCCCAATTACCGAAATAAACACCTATTGAAGAAAATCATCGTTCTGATATAAATTAATTCTGGTTTTCAAGAAGAAAATTGCAAAAGAATGAACAATCAGAGTCCTGGAAAGGGCATGTCACTGACGATGCAGGCAATCAAGAAAAGCTTTATTGCGGTCCCTTAAATCTCTTCGCATACCACGAGCTAGCAAAGTTAAAGAAACAAAGGATTTATGCGGGACATTGTGACAGGCTGGAGGCAGCACACAAACACGAGACGTTCACCTCACGGGAGAAGCGAGAGGGAAATGCTGCTCGATCATAAGAACAGAATGCCTTGGTCTGGCATTTGAATTTGTGCAATGTTATTGTATGGGAAACTTAAAAAAAAAAGAGGAACCTAATCTCCCTCATCGTTCTTCCAAGTGCGTTTGCGAGTAGACAGGAACACGAGAGCCGGATTCTCTTTGAGCCTCTGAGGTCCAAACAGAGGCTCTCTGCCTGCCTAAGTGAAGCGATGCAGGACGCCGGAGATCACAACGATTGTCGAAATCTCATGGAGAATGCATAAACTGTGATGCTTATAAAAACAATGTACAATTCGCATATTTCTACACACATTTCCCTTTGCTCTAAGCAGCTGCTTGCAGAATAGCGCCAATATTCCAGAGTGCAGAGGATTGCAGAAAGACGCTGTGGATTCGGAATCACAGCACCGTAACAACCGTAAACCGCAGACTTTTGCGATCTCAAACTGAGAGGTAGACAGTTTTCAGGTGTTTTTCCTTGTATCTGCAGTTGGTTGCAGGAAATCAGCCTGGCGTCTCGAGGAGTTTTCCATTCTGGACTTTAACAAGATTGAACCCGCAACTGCAGCCCTGTTTTCACAACTATCTATTGATTCAAAGGCGCATTCACAGTCCGTGCTAACTTAATGAAAGCATCATTGTATCAAGACCGTAATGACTCTGGATCACTACCTCATAACTTCACAATCACTGCCTCATAATTTCATAACGTAACGACCACTACCCGATAACTTTCAGCGCCTCTCGCTTACTTCTTCATAACGATAGCACCTCATAACTTATCCAAACTATCCCAGCGCTTATGTCATCACCCCTGATCTGTGCCTCATCACAAAATCAATTCTTGACCGCCGCGCCGACCAGCCTCAACACGAGACACAAAGCCTCATAGCATCATCCGTCGAGCCTTAGCAGCTCCAGCAGCAGCACTTCACCTGTACCTACTGCAGCAGCAGCAGCACTTCACCTGTACCTACTGCAGCAGCAGCACTTCACCTGTACCTACTGCAGCAGCAACACTTCACCTGTACCTACTGCAGCAGCAGCAGCAGCACTTCACCTGTACCTACTGCAGCAGCAACACTTC
>VCRD01008098.1:9836-22745 GCA_006783055.1 Trinorchestia longiramus
ACTTCAGGGAAAGGATAACCTCGTCTGTGATCTCTACAGAATCATCAAAGGATTTCGGAGAAAGCTGTCATTGTTTGAAGCACACCTGGAAGGAGAAAACTTCTCTCATTTTCACTGTTTCAGAGAGTTTTGCGCTTCAATCGCTGAAGATGTCAACCTCGATTTTCCAAAAAAGATTATTCGTGATTTGAAAAAGCATTTTTTGGAGAGATTTTCAGATCTCGACAGAACTGAGAATGACATTCTTCTGTTCCAGAATCCATTTGATTGTAACCTTGATGATGTGCCAGTTGAACTACAGTTGGAGCTCATTGATTTGCAAGCAAATGACTTGTTGAAAGAGAAGCACAGATAAGGAAAACTTGTCGAATTTTACCGCTGCTTACCTGATCCTGAGTTTCCGAAATTGAAGAAATTTGCTGCTGGTATGGCATCAGTGTTTGGAACAACTTATGTCTGGGAGCAAACATTTTCAAAAATGAAGTATGTGAAGTCAACACATCGAACGAGATTGACTGATGAACATTTGAAAGCAATTCTCTTGATTGGATGCAGCAATTCCAAACCAAACATTGATGATATCTTAAAAGCCAAACGTCAGTTTCACAAATCTCACTAAACTTTTTTGCTGTTTGGGTTGTGAGATTTGGATATGTGCACACTAGGTCTGATGTAACTATCTTTTTGCTTACGTCGCCTTCTTTGAAAACTTTTTAGTAAATAAAATGTTGGTTGTCTTTGTTTTTTGATTAACATGGAATGCTAAACTTAGTTTTTCGTCTTTTTTCCCAGAGCTTTCGTTCTGGCTTGCAAGTATTGAACAGAATGATTATGCGGCCCGCGCTCGTCATTCTTTCAGTTATCCGGCCCACTGTGAAAAAAGTTTGGTGACCCCTGGGTTAGAGGGATATAATTGGTACATTTAACGCGAAAAAAAGTGAATCAAAAAAGTTTAAATAGGAAGACCAAGATTGGCTTCAAGCCAATCCTCTGACGACGTACACGGGTGGTCGGTAGGATTTCAGAACGACGACAGCACTTAAGAAATTTGAAGTAGTTTCACAGTCCCGCGCAAAGTTTCCAAAACAAAAAAATTGTCTTAAAAATTATGCGAAACCTGAATAAACTTCACACAATTGAGGTAAAATCGTAAATCAATTGGACTATTCAATAAATATAAATACCGAAATTATCAATATACTACCTGCATTTATACCTTGTTATTGATATCCGATATCTGAGCTTTGTTGAGACATTCATTCAATCTCTGTTGGAGGTAAGCTATAGAAATCTGTGTTTGGATAAAACCTCATGACACGTAATATACTTGTGTTGTCCAGTGACAAAAGACACCTGGGTGGGCGTGGAGAAGATCAACAGTGGCTGGGTGTAGTGCAACAACAACAAGGCCGTCTCCGGGGATTTATGGGTGCAAGACCATCTGAACGACAACCATTCGCACGTCGCAATGAGACGAAGATGCACTGCTGATTTCCTGGGGAAACGAAGATACCAGACACGTACTCTGCTGGGTGTGGGTCGAGAATTGATAGTCCTGAATAACAAGTGGGAGTGATTTTTGAAGGTCAGCTCAATCGGATGTAGGTCATGTGGATATGGGTGCTCTAGGTGTAGTGCTGTAGATGAAGGTGCTGTAAGTGAAGATACTGTAGATGTGGGNCTACAGCTATACTTGTGCTAGAAAGCTGGTGATTGAGCATGAAGGGCTAAACACATTTTATCTATCACAAACTTGGATGAGATAATTTCCTATCTCCCATGACATACATATACTGGTATTTGTCAGTATCCCACGTAGATTCTGCAGTTATAACTGGCGACAGAATATTATGTTAAATGACTCTAGCCCTCTGATCATTCCTCAGTGTCACATGTGGATATCACAGTTGGCCTCCTGTCTGCATGGGCTATGGCTGCATTTTCACAGTTATGATAATACACATTTGGCATAATGCTGATATCAACAGACTTATAGAGTTAAGTATACTCACGATCACGTTTTACACTTTACACAATATCTTACATTTTTGATTTGGTGTGGACTTAACACTGTTTTTGAGAACGATATTGAATACGTGTTTCTTTGGTGGTTGGTGGGAAGTACCAAGCGACGCCTGGCGACGCGCTGGGACTAAAGCGTCTCGATATTGCCAGCCAGCGACTATCCCTCTGTCCCTTTTTCTTCTAATACAAATTCCAATTTATTTATATTTATTTTATATCCTGACCTGTCAGGACACTCCCCATCTCGGACGAAGACCGAAAAAATGCAACCCAAGGAACCGAAAACAAGAGGTGTTGAAGTCTAGGTGGAAGTGCCAGGTGCTTCCAAGATCGATATTATGTTTGGACGGCCCTCTCTACCGTCGCCCTGCGCCCGGATTTGTCGCTGGGTGCGAGGTCGATGAACGCGGAGCGTGAGAGAGCGTCTCTGCTACTAGATGTAGCAACTTCGTCCGAGGCCCAGAGATTGCGCTTGGTGTTGCAACCTTGGACAAGCACAGCGTCTCCGATATTTCCATGATCTTCAGAGAGGAACGGGCAACTTGTTGAGATGTGTATTCGTCCCTCTAAGACAGTCGACATACGTGAGCTCTGAGGTGCATGCTTTGGTGTTGATCCCGGTACGTGCGATGCTCTGGAGTTCCTGCAACTGTACCTTATCATTTTCGGGCTTAACTTGCAGGATTTCAACGACGTCTTGATGTATAGCGTTTTCTAAATCTGACCTTTTTTCACAATTGATGTGTAAAGCGTCCCACATGAGCGTGAATGCTGTTACCGGGTCGCCTGATAGCTGACTCGCGATGCCTTGGATCAGCTCCCAAGATCGGCCTTTCGTGTTTGCCGTGAGGACAGTTATTGCTTCGTGCAATCCCATCCGGTATTGTTGTAATTGATGGTCAATGGCACTGCTCCGATTGTTGAAAAAGCGCACTTTACCCTCAAAAAGTGGCGTCACTGCTTGAACCACGTTTGACGCCGTGGAGCACTGGGGTTGGTGGCAGGTTGCCGTTGTTCGTGCGTCGGGAAAAACTGATGTAGTTGGATCGTGTGGGGCTGTCTTTAATTCGCTCCCCATCTTGGCGACAATGGGGGCCGGTGCTGTTACCTTGGGCCCTGACTCGTTCTCTGTCGCAGCTGGAAGGTCCTCGGGAATAACAGGCTGGTGGCGCCCTAGTGTCGCTACAAACGTGTCCGTTCGTTTGCAGGATTCGCGTGAAATTATCTCTTCGTTGTTGCGGTTTTTTCCTCTGTGTCTTTCTTTTCTCTTGTATGGTCTGGGATATCCTCGAGATCAAGGTCTTGGGTACCTGTGGCGCAGGGAGCCACTGACGTCGTCACTTCGGATGCGTGTGGGAATGTCCTCAATTCGCTCCCCATCTTGCGAAGACTGGGGGCTGACGCTTTTACCCTGCACTCTTCTGTTTTGTTATCCGAGAAGACTTGTGGCTCTTCAGGATGCAGGGGTGACTGGCGTCCTAATGCCGTCACGAACTCTGCCGTTCGTCTGTGGGACTCGTGCAAAATAATTTCTTCGTTCTTGCGGTTTTCGACCTCTGTGTTTTCTTCTTCTCTTGGATGCTCTGGAATATCCTTGAGATCCTGGGTGTCAGTGGCAGATTGTCGACCTCTAGGGCTCGCAGTCGTGAATTTAGCACCACGAGCTCGTTCTTGACGATGCGGACACCCTTGTGTCGGGCGTCGTCTGTTTGGTAAGCCGACTCCGTGGCGCCTTGGCTGAGGTATCTGGCCGCAAGAGCTCCGCTCGCTTCTGTCAGCTGTTCGAGGCATTGCTTCAAAGCGCGGCCGTAGTCTTAAAGCTTCAGTTTGTCTCCTGCATCTGGGTTTTCGTAAACGGTAAGGTCTTTTAACCTGGTGTGTAGGGCCTCTACGTTACACTCGAGTACCCGGAGTGGGGGCACTCTTGGTCTCGCACCGCCGTGTGTTGACTCACAGAACGACATTATTGGGTAGCTTAAAGCGAGCTTCCCTGTTCGTCGGACGGAGACCCTAATATCCAAAATCACTGAAGGTAGCTTGAAGCGAGCTTGCTTCTGTTACTGGACTACGGATTGTCCAGGATCTTCCCGTGCTTGTTCAAAATTAGCGGCCTGCCTTATGTAGGCCCTAATGTTACTTTGAGGCTTTACAGTGTGACTTGGTGCTCGCTCACGGAGGGACTGCTGCTGGTCCGCTATCTCGCTGTGAAGACGCTGCCAAGTCCCCATCCTCTACCAAATATCACTGGCATCCAACTCCGCCAGCAAACCAGAAAATATCACTGAAGGTAGCTTGAAGCGAGCCTGCTTCTGTTACTGGACTACGGATTGTCCAGGATCTTCCCGTGCTTGCTCAAAATTAGCGGTCTGTGTTATGGAGACCCTAATGTTACTTTGAGGCTTTACAGTGTGGCTTGGTGTTCTGTCACGGGGGGACTGTTGCTGGTCCGCTCTCTCGCTGTGAAGACGCTGCCAAGTCCCCGTCCTCCACCAGATATCACTGGCACCCAACTCCACCAGCAGACCAAAAATATCACTGTCCGGGACTTAAGCATGCCCCGTAGGATCAATGATGAGGTCGTTGGAAGTTGGCTTTATTGACAAAAACACCGTGATCTGAGAACAAATCACAAATTAAATTTACATAACTAATTATTTAACTTAAAATTAAATACTTTGATATAGTACTGGCATCTGAAATGGCATACATGATTATCTTTTCAATGTGCACACACTAGAATGTAGCTAATTTCCTTTTGCAACAGCACCAACATAAATATGATTACTTTAGAAAGGAAAGTATCTAGATAACTGAAGGTGCAGGTATAAATAACTTGAGGTTTACCAACCTCAGTGTCAAAACATATAAGTGCTGCAATTCAGCATCATAAAGAAAAAAGAATGGCTACCTGTATTTAGCAACAGGCACTGTTTGTTGTGCAAAAAATCATACTTGAGCACACTGAATTAAAAATATAAAAATTGTGTGAGGAACTTTCTTTCCAATGTTGGGTGGTGTGAAACCTTTTATACCTACATTGAACACATTATATCTTGTACGTCACATTTAACTGCTTGAGAGTCTCTACACAAATCGAATTGCCTTGCAAACTTCTTACTCAACAATATAGTAAACTATCATGATTGACATATCAAAGCACGGGTATTGCTTATGAATGCTGCTGTAGACCAGAAATCATTTGTCTACATTAGACACTGTTACACAGAAAAATCCTACACTTAGAGCACACTCAATAAAGGACACACAATTGTCTAAGGAACTTTTTTACCCAATGTAGAAAAATCATAGACTTAAAAACCACACTCAATAAAGCACACAACATTGTCTAGGGAACTTTTCTTTCTAATGTTGAGTGGTAAGAGACCCTTTTGCAACTACATTGAACACATAGTAATGCTGCTGTAGACCAGAAAACATTCTACACTTAGAGCACACTCAATAAAAGACACAAAATTGTCTAAGGAACTTTTCTTCCTGATGTAGAATAATCATAGACTTAAAACACACTCAATAAAGGACACAAAATTGTCTAAGGAACTTTTCAGTATATATGTATTAATTCTACAGCTATACATGTGCTAGAAAGCTGGTGATTGAGCATGAAGGACTAACACAAAACTTGGATGAGATAACTTCCTAACACTAACACAAAACTTGGATGAGATAACTTCCTAGCTCCCATGACATACATATACTGATACTTGTCAGTATGCCACATAGCTTCTGCAGTTATAACTGGCGACAGAATATTACGTTAAATGACTCTAGCCCCCTGAGCATTCCTCAGTGTCACATGTGGATATCACAGTTGGCCTCCTGTCTGCGTAGGCTATAGCTGCATTTTTACAGTTATGATAATACACAGTTATGATAACGCTGGTATCAAGAGGCTTATGCGTCTAAGTATAGTCACGATTACGTTTTGCACTTTTACGCATATCTTACATTTTTGGTTTGGTGGGGAACTTAACACTGTTTTTAAAAACGATACTGCCTACGGTCTACATGTAACTTGGATGATGGTGGGACCAGACAAAAGCTATGCCGACAAGCCGCTGGCGTCACAGCGTCTCGGTATTGCCAGCTAACGAGTATCCCTCTGTCCCTTTTTCCTCTAATACAAATTCCATTTTATTTATATTTATTATATATCCTGACCTGTCAGGACAATATGCATAACTTGAAAATGGAGCGTAAACAGCGATGCGATGCTACACGATCTCCTTCGTTTCGAGACTGGAAAGTCGGTCTAAAACTTAGCTAAAGCGCAGAGGACGCGTTACCTTGCGACCACTTCGCGTCGAGCAATCGGGGGGTCTATCGGAGACTTGAACAGGTTTAGGCAAGATTACAGTACGAGTCGGCAAGTGAAATTTTAACAGGTGAGTAATAGGTGTTGCATTAGTGGAAGCAGGTTGTCTCGAGATCACAACTGGCGTATTAAAATGGCAAGAATGAGTGTCCAACGACCGGCTAGGAATAAGGAAAGGATTACAAGGTATACTGCTAGGGAGCGATGCAGCAAGTTGCGAAGCAAATTCAAGTCTACGCACAGGTGGTTTCAGCAGAGATTTATCATCGACAGAAAGATCAGTGACATCAGGTGGAGGGAGATTATTTGGTATGAGTGAGTCCGATACAAACGCGGCTTTCAGGCGATCAATAGAGACCGAGTCCTGCTTTCCGTGCTTCTCGATAATAAAGTATTTAGTAGTGCGTCTTATGACGAGGAAGGGACCCTTATAAGGGCGCGTAAGAGCAGGCATCACGGCATCAACGCAAAAATACACATGTGTGCACGTTTCTAACGCCGGGTCTAATTTATCAACAGTCTGTGTTGGACGCCGTCCTACGTATCGAATTTGCGTCATACAGCGTTTTAGGCGGTCACTATACGAGTTCTGATTCTGAAGTGAAAATGCCGTAGAGACGTCAGGATTTACTACGTCACCCAGCAACCGCAAGGATTGCCCGTACAACATCTCTGATGTCGTTGCTTTTTGGTCCTGTTTGTAAAGATTACGTAAGCTCAAAAGAACCATAGGGAGATGATCAACCCAGTCTGTACGACTGTTAAGACACTTTAAAGCCTTCTTAAGGTCGCGGTGGACCCGTTCGATCAAGCCATTAGACTGCGGATGAAAAGCAGTTGTGCTGAAATTTGCACAACCTAAAAGAGAAGAGACGTCTGCCCAAAGTTTTGATGCGAATTACGCACCACGATCGTGAGTGATCCTTAAGGGAACACCAAATCTAGCAATCCATGAGTGGACGAACGTACGAGCTACTGTTTCTGCAGTAATATCGGAAATTGGAACAGCCTCTACCCAACGTGTGAATCTATCATGGTTAGCAAGTACGAGTAACCACGCGACGTGGGAAAAGGTCCCACCAAATCAAGGTGGACAGAGTCAAATTTATTACCAGTGAAAGCGCAAGCCTGTAAGGCAGCACGATTATGTTTAGTGACCTTACTTGATTGACAATCATGGCAATGCTGTACAAAATGTTTGACATCTTTACGCATGGAAGGCCAAACGTAACGCTCGGCAATGAGACGCAAGGTTCGGTCGGTACCTGGATGGGACAAGGAGTGATAATGTGCTATTGCAGCTCTACGAAGGGTTACAGGTAGATAAGGACGATTAGGATGATCAGCGTCGCAATACACTCCATTGGCTAACACCAAATGTAAGGAGTTCTGAGTTGCTTGTAGCAAACTTGTCGGTTCAGGGTCCTCCTTTTGGGCGTCGCTAATACTCTCTATGGTGAGTTGCTCTAATACAGGACTAATAGAGATACAATTAATACGGGAAAGGCAGTCTGCTACGGTGTTCTCAGAACCTTTAATATAACGCAGATCGGTGGTGAATTGACTATTATACGACAAGTGTCGTGATTCTCTGGGTGAGTGGCGATTTGTGGGCATGTGAATAGCGGAAACAAGAGGTTTATGATCCGTGAAAACAACGAAATGTCTCGCTTCTAAAATGAAGCGAAAGTGACGAACGGCCAAGTAAATAGCCAACAATTCTCTACCAAACACACTGTAGCGTTGCTCGGTGGGCGAGACTTTTCGTGAAAAGAATAACAAGGGAGAAGTTAGACTACCGACCATCTGTTGCAAGACAGCACCTACTGCCACATCTGATGCATCGACAACTAAACTGAACTCAGCCCCTGAAATGGGTAAGATAATTCAGTAGCAACAGCAAGACTCTCCTTGATGGTTTCAAACGCAAGTGAAGCGTCTGTGTTCCACACAATGAGTGTTGATTTACCCCTACGTTTGGGAGCAAGTAATGAAGACAAGGGTGACAAGATATGAGCACAATTTCTAATGAACCTATGATAAAAATTTACGAAACCTAGGAACCGACGCAGTTCGCGTTGTGTCTCAGGTTTCGGAAAGTTGACAATAGCCTGAACTTTAGAAAGGAGAGGTTTTAAACTGAGCTCAGAAATTTCGTGACCAAGGTAAGTCAAGAACTTCTTTCCTAATTCGCATTTGGTGGGATTGATCTATAAGCCATGATTGGCGAGACGTTCATACTAGGTTCGTAAGTGTTCCTCATGTTGTTTGGGAGTGGATGAAGCAATTAGCACGTCATCGAGATAAGTATAAGCGTAAGGCAAATCTGACAAGATATTAGTCATACGTCGTTGAAAAGTTTGAAGTGCATTTCGTAATCCGAACGGCATTGTGGTATATTCGAAAAGGCCAAAGGAGGTAATTACAGCAGTCTTTTGAATGGACTCTTCGTCCATGGGGATCTGATGGAAAGCATGAGCTAGGTCAATCTTAGAAAAGATTGTAGCACCGTGCAAATTGGCACTGAAGTCTTGCAAATGGGGTATCGGGAAGCGATCAGGAATAGTGATTGCATTTAACCGTCGATGGTAACCACATAAGCGATATTCCCCATTGGGTTTAGGGACCATCATGAGCGGACTTGCCCTTGGACTCTTTGAAATGCGGACAGTACCCGCGTTCTGCATGCGTTGAAATTCAGCCTTAGCAGTTTCGAAACGATTGGGGGGTAACCGTCGTGCACGGGAAGAGACTGGAGGTCCAGTGGTTATGATATGATGTTTTGTTGAAGACTGGTTTTGCTTGGCTGCTAGGTTAGGATTGGTCAGAGCGGGATAATCAGCCAAAATTGGTTGGAATTTACATTTTGAATCTAAAGCAGCTCCAATCGAGTGAAGCTGCGGGTGATATTGACTGAGGACAGTGGTCTGGAAAGAGAGGTAGTTTCGTCCTTAATCAGTTTTTTTTAAGTCAACACTTAGTCCGAAATTATACAAGAAATCTGCACCAATGATAGGTTGCTCAACTGCTGCAATAATGAACGTCCAATTAAAATCACGTCGCAAGCCCAAAGAACAAGTCATCTCTCTCGATCCAAAACATGCTATGGGTGTGCCATTTGCAGCACAGAGGTTATTAGTACCATTACCCAGTTTTTCATAAGCAGTTGCTGGAATTATTGAGACAAATGAACCTGTATCGATTAAAAATTTTAGGTTGGTTAAAGGGTCGTAGATCCTGAGCAGGCGAGTGAAATTAGGGGTCGACGTGGTACTCGCATTCACACGTCGCGTCATTAGTTTCCCGACTGGAATTCACCATATTTAGGGCACATGTGGGAACTGCATGAGATCCAAATTTCAAGTGATACCAACATAATCCAGTGTTTGGACGTGATTGTGAGCGAGCTGGTGAGTGAGCTCTGTTAAAAGACTGACTGTGCACATACTGTTGCGTTGCAGGGCTATAATTCCAAGCTCTGTTTATCATCTGGTTATACCTACTCTGGCGTGAATAGATAAATTAAGGTTGTGCGTACCCAATCTCAGGCTGGATATACCCACTCTCGGGCTGGACATAACGTATATTTTGTCTCTGATACTGGTCCTGAGGTTCAACATATCGTGTACTAGGTTGAATATAGTGAACCCCACCTTCAACATAATGAGGGACAGGAAGTGGCTGAGGTGCCTGAATGGCGGCTACGGTAACTGACTGTGAGTTGCGTTCTGCTTTGACATCAGCTTTTAATTTGGCAAAGGCAAGTGCCAGGCTTCTAGTCTCCTCACGCAAAGATTGGTCTGAATGCGCTGAAACGGCAGGGTTTGCCACTACAGGGGCTACTTGAGTTACGGGACCAGGAGTGATTGGTACAGGGATAGCAATGTTACCTTGAGGAGGCTCTGGGGACAATTCAAATAGTTTATCGGCTAGAGCTGCTAACTTGTCAAGAGGTCTGTCGTCAGGAAATTGCACCATAAAGGGCTGGACATGAGAAGGAAGGCGAGATGTGAAGTACTCTCGTAATAATACGTCACTGAGACCCACCCCTGCTGCTACTTTCCTAATATGGCTAAGGACCATAGATAGCAGAAAGGAAGAGGATGCACATGGTATACGTGACTGATCTACGAGAAACTGAATTCTCTTACTCGCAGATAGTTGTAATTTGGTGAGAAGGTTTTTCTTTAGAACTGTATAAGGTTCAGTACCTTGGGGATTGGTTATAAACTGGTCAACTAACACCGCCACTTTCGGTGGTAAGGCAGTTGAGACACAACAGAATTTAGTTTCCTCATCAGTAATACCCAATTGGGAGAATGATATCTCCGCTTTAGTGAACCACATCTGAGGCTCCTCTGATGAAAATGCAGGTAATCTAAACTGTTGGTTAAGTGTAGAATGGGTATTACCGCTGGCTGTAGCCATGATAAAGGTTTAAGAAAGACTAGAAGAGAAGATGGATAGAATAGAATAGAATAGAATAGAATAGGTTAGCTGTTTGTCTCGTAATATGGTAGATTTATGCTCGCGCCGCTATGATAGCCTCAGCTCCACAACACAGTAATTAGTTATGCAAAAGAAATGGCAAAATTTGTTCACCTAAATTGCTAAAAAAAATTCTAATACATTAAAAAATGAGAAAAGGAATACACAGTTGCTCATAAGAACACAATATGCAGTTTGGTAATATGTCCTGCTCTCAGCCTCACGACACAGACTCAAAATAGAACATGAGATTCTGATTTGCCTGTCTTACCAATCTGGATAATCAAAATGAGTTACCTAGTCACAGCTTAAGTTTACAACAAAATCAAGAATTTCCCAAGTAGAGGCACACATTTGGGTCACCAGTGTTATTTTTAGTTAGGATGGCCAGTGTTAGGTTTCACCAATGTTATGTTTTGGTGGTGGTAATAACAATTTATCTGAAGGTAAGGTTAAGGGAGTCGTCTGGTGCACCTCTAGTTGGGGAATTCAATGATACGACGGGTATACAGCTTTTGTTTATTTATTGATCCGTAGGGCAGCTGGTGGACAGAAGACATCCGTAGGGCAGCTGGTGGACAGAAGACATCCGTAGTCCACGAGTGAAAGAGATTGGGATCTAGAAGTAATGATCGAGAATATGATCGAAAATATGATCAGGAATATGATCAGGAATATGATCAGGTATATGATCAGATATATGATCAGGTATATGATCAGGAATATGATCAGGAATATGATCGAGCGTTGAGATTTAAAAATCAACGATGAGACTCGAGAGGAGAGAGAAAAGAGATGCTAAAGCATCGATGAGATGAGTGAGAGCGATGTGAAAAGAGTTGCTAAAGCATCGATGAGGTGAGTGAGAGCAATGTGAAAAGAGATGCTAAAGCATTGATGAGGTGAGTGCGAGCAATGAGCGCTGAGAGCAGGACCACCAGGTGTCTGGAAGAGAAGGTTGAGCTTAATTTTCACCTCTTCACAAAAATAAACAAACACAAGCATTACCCGTAGCAAACCTATGCAATGACAAGGCTAATCAGAATGAAATGCAGTAGTAAGGCAGTCCAATCTCAAAATATTCAAGAGAGCTGGAATATAACCTTATAGAGAGATAAAAGAGTAAGTCCCCTTTAAATAAACAAGGAATCTATGTAATCCTCAATAAAAAGGTCTATTTTTAAGACTAGAAACTGAGCAAAAGTTGCTTCGGTGAACATGGAATTTTAGAAAAGATACTTGAGTTTTTATAACTCAGTTTCATCTACTGAAGAAAGTTAATTTTTTAATGTTTGATTTAGGATCAATTAAATCTAGAAATGGTAATGATTATTTGGTTCATATAGTAACTAAAAATTATGAGCACAATTGTTGAACAGACTATAAGGAGTCTCGTGAAAAAGGTCGCTCCAGTATGCAAGACCAAAATCTTTAACGACAATGATAATTTCCGTAATCCTGCAATATTGCTATGATACAGGCACAATATAGCAACCTGACATGAACAAAAGTTTCTATGTAAAATAATTAGAACATCCTAATTAGAGCAGGAATAAAATACATCCTAAACATTGTACAGAAATATTGGACATCCTGAGACATGGTAAAAAAATTAAGGAAACAAATTAATGATAACATAGCACATTATGGATATCTTTATTCAGCAAAACAAAACAAAAACAAAAACGTATATTTCCAATAAAGTTGGTACATAAGAAATGTAACATCATTGGTTTTTAAAAATGCCTTATCATAAAATCCTTAAGTGGTAGGTATTCTATGCATAGTATCGTAGATGATAGAACAGCAGTACCTACGGGTATACATAAACATTCACATCACGTTATACATGAACGTTAAATAATATACATGGGGAAACAAATGAAACTTCGCTATTTCAGTGATGACTTAAAAGGTAATCGTTGGTGATACATATTAATTCTGACGTGGTAGATATTATACTCATTTTAAGTGATAATCGAAATATTTTCTTTAGGTACAGATTAGATTTGACATCATTACATTCAACTGAATTGGATGTTTAACATCCGAGAAATACCGAA
>VCRD01008100.1:4724-15786 GCA_006783055.1 Trinorchestia longiramus
AACCCCCCGAGCCCCTTAAACCCCCTAACCCTCCTAGCTCCTTGAACCTCCTAACCCTCCTAGCTCCTTAAACCCTCTAACCCCCTTTAAACCCCAACCCAATAACCCCCTAAACCCTCCTTGGGTTTGGCTCTTCCCCTGGAATCCCCACAGCAACTTCAGACATTACCGGAGAACAGCTCGAAATTTATCACGCAAAAACTTGGTAGGTTTTGGGTTGTGAAAGGAAGGAGAAAGGCATAGTAAAAGTACCAGGATTCACGGTGCAATTGAAATGGGCCAAGTTCTTAAGATGAAGTCTTTTTCATGTTCAATGTACCGAACTTACGCGATGCTGTGCCAAAAGGTGACATGCATTTTTGACTTTGCTATTTTCTGGACTCACATTATGCAATGGAAATGGATGTACAAGGTGCAGCAACATGATTTCATTTTTTCAAAGCAAAACGCATTTAAGAATATTAGGTTATGTTGCTGCACCCTGTACAGAAGAGAATATCGTTTAGTGAATAGATTACATGGATAATTTTTCTTAGATATTAGATTTTTCTTAAAATACATTTTTAGCGGATAATTTTCCGCTAAATTTTTTGATAAAAACACTAACCGTTCTTTCCCCACACCCTTGAATTCGTCAATTAAATTTGACTTCAGTTTTCGTTAATACTTCACGTACTAAACTAATATTTTTGTTTGCAAGATTTTGATTTCCTATTTAAGTTTTAATTGTTCAAACAAAGTCGACACTCCTTTCATTTCAGTTTTACACTTTTATATTAATACTAAACTTTTTAAATGTAATTTTTTTAGCATTAAAGACTTATGGCTGGTTCCATTCATTATTTGCTTCATTGCTCAGGCTCATCATCAAATCTTATTTTAGTTCACTAACCCATGCTGTACAGTAAATGACCACCAATCCCTAAAATTGCTGTTTCCATTATGGCCATTCTGTTGATATCTACTTTCGCTATTAGTTGTGGATCATTCCTTTTTCGTCCTACATAATCTTTATTTTTCCTTTTTTGCGTCTTTTTCTCTTAACACTTTAAAATCTTCGGAACAACACACCTTTTCAAGCTTGTCTTTGGTCTTGTTTTGATGTTTTATGCATCATCACTATGTTTTGATCGATATAATATAACCTTTCGTATTACATGAACCATGTCATTACCTTCCCTCATCTTCATGTAAACATGACTCTCACAACCCTCACCCAGTTAGTCTTGTCGTTGCTCTTACGGCATCTTGAGCGCGTCTCACCGCCCACCATAGGGTCACTTAAAAGTATGGTAAGTCTTCTGTTTCCTAAGGGATATTTAGGGAAGGGCTGTCCAGATTAACTCAGTTTCGTTTTTTCAAGCAGGATATTAAGTTTACGAGCGCTCAAAGAGGGCTGGGCTGAGGCACCGCCCATCTCTGCTTCTCGAGGCCTTCACTAAATGTTCAAGTCTCCAAGGAGACGGCATGTGGGTTTTTCGTATGGTGGAACAAGTTAATGTAAGAAATACTGCAAACAGTGTCATTTTTTGTTATTCTAAAACATTAACCAATAATATTTGAAAAAAACTTAAAATACATGTGCTAACAGGAACGAATAGTTTGGTTGATTCTTGCGCTGCTACCAAAGGCCCATCCCTTGATGAAATAGATAAATCGTGTACTATAATTGTCACATCAAACACAAAATTGACGTAGGAAAACTCATTGCTGCACTTCGGTTTGTAGATTCGTAGCCTTCATTTTGTAAAGTTCCCTTGTCATATTTTATTCCCTATATCGTATTATTCCTTTGTTTTTTCAAAATTATTTATTTTGGGGCCCATGTACAGGTCTTGGTTCTTAATCAAGATTTGGGTTTTTGGTTCCCATTGAAGTTCTCGTCTTTTTTGTTATTAAACACTAAACGAAAGAAGACGGCTTATCTCTCCCCTCAAGTTCATCGTGGCAGGAACCTGACGCCACAAATCTTGTAAATTGACAAGTTTCAGGATGTTACAAGTTCCTATGACCGAATTTATAGTCAACTTTTAAAAGCAAAATCGTACATATATTGAAAATAATTTCAATTGATAAAATTTTAAAAGCTGCACACGGAAAATTATCGAAGCATCGAAACTAGTCAAAAACAAAATTTTGTTTGCAGGGTTGAACAAAACTCAAAAGTATACTTAAAAAACTGGGCAGTTTCTAGGGATATTCTTGTATTGTATTGTGCAGGAAGGGTCTAGGCTTTTACTGCGGAATGTTAAGGAGAAGTCAGGGGCAGAATTTCATTCCTATTTCCAGAATTCATAAAAAGAAAGAAGTATCCCAAGTAAGAAATTTATTTCAATTTCATTTACAGCTAACGAGATTTTTACAGATAAAGTTCCTCAAATGTCATCTTATCCTTGAATTTAATTTTGTAAAAATTAACTATTTCTTCTCACAAATTTTTGCCTTGCCATAAAATGCCACCTTGAGTCGACGTTATGAAAAGCGTGTAAAAAATCTGCAATATGCATATTTACACAAGTGAGCGTTTGCTGGTTAGGCATATCTTACCTCTTTTCTAGAAAATATTACATATTGAGGTACCCACATTTAAACTGGTCAGTAAGTTTCTTACAAAGTCAACAAATTTATCACAAGGGCAATTGATGAGCTATGTAAGTCAGATTTGTTCTATTGTACTGATCAAAGTACATACTCGTATTGACTCCGTTCATGTTTCAGGGAAACTATGGTGGGGGAATCACGTGCCATGGAGTCATTGGTCCATTTCTCTTGATCAAATAATTTGAAAAAGCGTAAAACTTAATCCTCCTTTTGCAATCATGTCCACGTGTGCATCTTTTAATTTGTTTTTGTAGCAAATTTATAATTGTGAAGAGATTTAACGCGGAAAGTTAGTTTTTCTTTGCAGTGCAGTTGAGGAGCCCTGCAGGTCGCGCCTCTGCTGCCATCATTGCAGCACACAATTTATGGACATGCAAATGTGGTCGGGACAAAGAGTGCATCAGGGTGCGCTCTGCACGCTCCAGTGCGCTCCTCTGCACAGCAGGCACGACACTCTGCACAGCAGCTAAACCTAAACGCAATTTTCTCCACAGCATGTGGTTCTGCACAGCGTGTAATTCTGCATAAACCGGTAATTCTGCACAATTCACAGTTCTTCACAACGATAGTTCCACGCTGCGTAAACTTCTGCACATTGCACTGCTTTGCATATCGAGTACCTCTGCACAGCTCGGAGCTCTGCATGCCTGCACTGTACATAAAGATAGAATAGAAATTCCTAGTTAAGTTGCGACACTTCAGTTTCGAGTAGGATGAACGAAAATCCAAATTTGTTCGAAACCTTCCTGTCGACCACGCTGTAGTGATGAGAAAACAAACGAATGTAAAATGAACGCATGGAGTACAAGAGGAGGACTCGGGTTTGCATCTGTAGTGAACCAGCTCTGTGTGAGGTCACATGGGTTGGGTCAGGTTGTAACCCAGCTCTGTGTGAGGTCACATGGGTTGGGTCCGGTTGTAACCCAGCTCTGTGTGAGGTCACGTGGGTTGGGTCCGGTTGTGACCCTGATTCGTACGCCAAATGTGAGTTGCAACTTTCCACATAACTGTGTTCAGTGTTGCAGTTTACATACAACGGAGTTTACGTCGAGTTTAAAGAAGATACATATGCGATATACGAATGTAGATATCTGAAGAGCTGATAAACACAAAGTTTCGATCAATTGCAGGTGAAAACAAAGAATCAGCTTATATCCATGTAGGATAAAAATGTGAGAAAGTTTATTACTACTGAAAATCGTTGAAAGAATCTCCACCGGGCTCAGAATCATCTATTTAGAGGAGCATTATGAATCTTTTCTTTCCGCACTCTGCATCCCTTTCACCGAGAGCAATTTTGTTGTTTTAGTGACCGAATAAAATCTATTTAGTTTTATCTAATTTCATAAAATCTACACCCACTTTAGCCTCATTTCACTGTAAACACATTCTCACTAAAACGACACCCGGAGTTCCACATGCAGCTTTAAAAAATATCAGAATTCTCGAACCCTTCTCAATCCCCTAGTTGACGCCAGTACAAAAACGATTGTGGACATGAAAAAAAACATACTTTTGAAGTACATTTTTTTGCAAGAAGTTTCGGTTTGAGTGACTTGCATACTTTTTAAAGATCGATCTTTCATTGCAAGAAGAAGTCGCTGTAAAAAGTCACGGAGTTTTGTATAATTTGCAACAGACGACGAACGAAAGAACAAGTCGGCAAACTTCCTCACGATGACGTAACATTGAGCCCAAACCTATGCAAATGTAAAGCTATTATCAGGTTGAAATTTTGCGCCTGGCAACAGTAAATCGAAGTCATATCTTTAAACGAACAAAAAAAGTCGAATTACTAGTGCATTAAGTCCAGAGAACGTTTCTGCACTTCACGAATCAAATTTAGATTAAATGAGAATTTTTTAACTACAGCGTCACTAAATCATACGTTCATATTTCACAGTTTATTCTAATCGAATCTCGTCACGTTCAGTGAAATAACACACGTCTGATAGCTTTAAAATAATAGAAGAAATTGCGTGTGAGCGAAAACACGCCGCTACTCAGAAGCCGAATTTTGAAACAACAATGGCGAGTCCAGTTGACATCAATAAACTTGAGAGCAGGAATCGCTGAATCATAGGTCTGTGTTTTTCTCAAATGCTCATCGTAGGACTTGAAAATGACAGAAATAATCTTCACAGCTGAAAATCGCTGTATTTCAATTGCTATTATAGGGAAAAATAAGTTGAACAGCCGATGGTGTTGAGCTCCCCAGCTTTAAATTAAACATTATTGCAATGTTTTTATTGCACAGCGTTGTAACGAAAGCAACGATCGGCACAACTTCCCCATTCATAACCTCCGTATTTCCAATGGTAAAAATTTTAATTCCTGTTGTCTTAATCTCAAAATTTTATCCTCTCATGATCAAAATGGAGAATTTACCAAGTTCAAAACATCACTCGCAAAGTTTTCAACTTATAGAATTCAAGCGACAGAATTTTACTTAAAGATAAAAGCAACAGCCGTGTGTTGCTTTGCGCTCGTTTTGAGATTTCCGTCTAGTGCATCATGGTATAATACTCACAAATGCATAGAAATTTATCAAAATTTATAATAATCTTGCATTAAAGTTGATCCGGCGAGTACCGAGGAAAGGCCGACCCATGTATAATAATCTCCTGCGCAAGTCTACCCGGGTCTTTCATGTCAGTTTCGGCAGGCTCAGACAGATGTTTTTTCCCGTGGTTCAGAAAAGATCAATGGAAACCTGTTCTCAACAATGGCTCATCTTGTTAGCACAGCTCCAGCACTTTACAGGCCTCGAATAAAAAATGATCAATTTTGAAGTCGTGCGTCGGGATTGTGTAACCAATATCTTGTCTTCGTATGAATTGTCAGCAACATGTTGGGTTTTTTGGACAGTTTTCACGTTACGAAAACCAAACGGACTTTCCAGTTCATCCATTATTTATTTGGCCTAAATATGCACACCAAAATATTTTGATTTTCGGTAATTTTTACAGAAATCTTGCGTTGAACAATGAACAACACTACGCTGACTGAAAAAGGAATTGCATGCTTGAGAAATCAGTCATATTCATTGTAGCAACAAATGCATTATTCAAGTGCCATGAGTAAACAATAATAGTCGTTGGCCAAGAAAAAAACTGGAAAGTTACACCTAGATTTTGCAAAATTATTTATATTTGAGATTATTGTCATATTGACTACGCCGGAAACGTGTTGTAATATTTGACCCTGAAATATGATGCAACATTCGATTGACCCTGAAATGTGTTGTAGCATTCAATTGACCCTGAAATGTGTTGTAGCATTCAATTGACCCTTAAATGTGTTGTAGCATTCAATTGACCCTTAAATGTGTTGCAACATGCATTTGATCTCAAAATGCGTTACAACATTTTTTGAACCTAAAATGCGTTACTTCATTTATTTGATCTAAAATGCATTGCAACGTTTATTTGACCCTGAAATGTGCTGAATCATTCGATTGACCCTGAAATGCGCTGCAACATTTAATCGACTTTTAAATGTTCGGAAACATTTATTTAACCGTGAAAAATGTTGCAACAGTTTGAAATCAGATATCATAGGTATCATTGTTTCGAGCGTCAACAATTCAATTCAACTCTAGTGACTATTTTTTGCGTTTTATAGACTAATACCAGCTAACTAAATGCTCTTATTATGAAGTCATTACAGGAGTAGCACGATACAAGAAGACACTACGATTACTGAAAGTGTGTAATTGCTAAACTTGATTTGCAGTTAATTGTATCCTAGTTTAATCAATAATACTTGATGAAATGGTTTTTGCTTGATATAAAACAAATATTTCTATGACATCTCATATGCAGTGTTTCTGCTAATGCACACGACCCTGTGGGCGCAATTAAGTTAATTTTTGTAATTTCAGCATAATTAAATACAAGCGTTCATTCTTGATCGAAGTCCGTACTATTCGAAGGCTCAAGGGAAAAGTATGAAAGAAATATGTAACTCGATATCTATTTGTTTCCCACATTTCATCGCAAGCTATATTTTATTCTGAGATATTCTGGCAATAAAAATACAACATATTCGCTAACAGTTATCTATATACAAATCCTATTGCATATTTCTTAAGATAAGTATCAAGCTTGACTAGCACGAGGTGTTCAAAAGCTTATCATGGAAGAGCGTTATCATGATTCTACATACTTCACTATCATCGATTCGAATTATCAATGAGTATGTGATGATAATGTACTAATTAATTACCATCTAAACATTCTTCTACTTAGTGTAAACTATATATTGGTTGATGCCATTACATGCCAAGAGTAACGAAATCCCTTTTTCTAAGTCCTAGAAAGACATGTTGATATAAAGACTTTTTAGGAAAATGACTCTGAAGTCATCAATCAACTCGCTATGTAATGCAGAGCACGCGCAACAGACAGCACAGCTGTAGGCCTCCCATCATGACTAACTGGTCTAACTGGTCAGACAAGCCTGTCTCAATGCTGACCCAAAGCGCATCACTGGCTCCTAAGCTGCTTAAAAGAGCATCTGCAGCTCTTATTGAGACCTCACCCACTTTTTGCGCTCACTGACTGTCATGACTCCGTGTCGTTTGTACGTAGCCGATGTTGATGAACCATAGCGTCTCTCTTGCCAGGTAGAAGACAAATTTATGAATATTATAACGCATGGATTTTCATTGCTCTGCAATACGTTTTAAAACGAACGTTTATGAGACAAAAGAAGTTTGAGCTGCACAATAGCTAATGTGTAGAATACAAGGTAGTCGTTTGTAAAGCCTAAGCTGGAAAATATCTTCGTTAAGAAAGTAATCGTCTTCACGTTCTTTTTCGCCTCTAAATCGCCTTTGATCAATTCTTCTCTCTTCTATCCCCAAGATCTGTCTGTTGGGCGCCATTTTGCATTTATATTCAGTCAATTTTTACGGAACATTTTGTTGCCATGAGTAGTTTTAGATCCCAAGGATCTCGTACATAAGTTCTGTAATTTACATACAAATCTCTTTAACTGCGCCGCCCGCCCAAGACCTTCAACAAAAATAGGGTGCGTCGGCCTACAAAAGAGGCCTAGCCAGGCTCACGAGCGACTGCCCTTGCGATAAACATGCAAGCTCTAAATTGCTAAATACGCCTTCAAAAATTATACTACGAGCTCTAAAGTTCCTAAAATATCTCTCTAGAAATATGCATAGCCGAGCGATAAATTGTTTAACGTGCCTGAGCAAATGCAATCGAGAAACTCGAGTTTGAAAGAGGTCACGTGCTGTTGAACCGTTGCCTCAGCCTCTGTTATTCGCATTTTAAATACCAGCGAGTTAACGAGTACACAAAGATTTTGCATTATTATTAATATGATACCAATTAATACTATTCTGAAACTCAAGTAGAAATGATAAGGCATTTAAACATTAGGAAACCCAATAGTTATGACCAGGAAAAATAAGAAATATAGTGCAAGATTAAGAAATGTTTGCTGCTGGTGTGCAAATCACAGTCTCTGACATTTAAAACACGTACGAAGAAGAATTTAATTATATATTATCAAAACTTTTCCTTTATTTCTTTCGGTAATGGGAGAAAGTTAAAATATACGACGAAAATAGCTTACGACAGCTCGCACTAAACGTTGTATGTTCTATCGAATTTAGAAGCAAAATTTAGGGGCAAGTTTAGCATCATCGCCGAGGTCATTTTTACGCTATAAATTTGTGCTAGACGACGAGATGAAGAGGCTAAAATAAGGACTAGATTTTCGAGCAGCTTTAGTTTTTGCAGTACGGAGACGCAGCTTTGCCATGAGGAGAAGATCCTCAGAATAAAAGTAAGGCAAGTAAAGAGATCTTAAGTGAAGGTTAAACGAAAGGATTTTTACCGTGAAAAAAAGTGCGTGGGATGTTGGTGGCATAATAAAAAAAAAAAGAATATCATAATGGAGGGACATTTGTTTCAGTATCTTCCTGCTGATTAACGTAAAAAAATGTGCGTACTGAATAGCTCATTTCCTTTATAAATATCATAAACCTTCGAATGAAAAAGGATTTCGGGCAGATTTTAGAAAATAATTATTAAACAAATTGAAATGGCTTTGGATATTTTTGTAGAAGTGCACCAAAATAGTAATGCATCATATTTGCACTGAGATAGCCAGTTACACTGGAAAATTTCATACTAGTGACGCTCAAACATGTTTTTCTGACTTCAATCTGAGGTAATTATTTGAAGCAAAATCAAAGAAAGTTTTTTGCATCAAAATTTGACTATTTATGTTTAAGTCTTTTTGGATACTTATTCATCAGAGCACAGATGGATAACCTGGGCCAATTTGATAAATGTAAAAATTATTCCGAGGGTCACAGTGAAATACATGCGTTATTAACGGTTTACTAGGGTCTAATGAACATCAAAATGAAACAGGTTTCGAGGAACTGATTTTCTGTGTTTTATTGCAAATGGGGTACCTACCGTACTCGAAAACTACGTCACATATATAAAAAGAGATAAAATAACGCTACAGCTTAAATAGATAATTTCTGATCGACCCATACATTGATGTTAAAGAGGTATTAAGCTTCCACGCTCTACCTCACACATCCGCTGATGGTAGGGAAGTTTTGTTAAGCAGCGGGAATCATATGCCTTGCAAAACTTTGCCAAGAAAATATTCGTGGGTTCATTCAAGAGACTGAAGTCAGGCATAATAGAGAAGAAAGTTTGGCCAGAACGGGATAGTGAGAAGTCTGTATCATTGAAACTTTGCATTGATTAGCAAGTACTACTGAAAAGGCTCGTGAGGAACGAAGTGTTAGAAATGTTATTCAGGAATATAAATTAATATTCCATCATGGAAGATGGCAGTAGGTACACAACATGATCGAAATATGAAATATAATTTCGATAAATTTTACAGGGACGCGAATTCGGAAAAGAATCAAGGCTTGTTCATGAGAGAGAACAGGAAATTGAACAGCGATAGAAGTAAAGACTCAATCATAAAGAATAAAATAGCTGAAGTACCCAGACTGGATGCTTAAGTTTACATACTGCAGTTACCACAACAAAATATGTGGAAAAAGCCAAAAGAAGATCTGCTGGAAGTATAAAATACAAAACTGATTGTTCAGAGTACTCTTTCATTTGATGAACAGAAATTCTCATGACGCTCTTTATCGCAATCGATTAAAATTGAAGGCAATTTTTCTCCATTCAAATATGCCATGCAATATTCATATTATCCTATCAAACACCATCATTAAAGACATTGCTTTAAAAACAAAACAAAAATGAGCACAGCCACAGGCGTAATGCATACAGGAAATCGTTGGGTACCTTCAGATGTTAGATGATGGCATCAGAGTATATATGTAAGTACCTTAAAATATTTTCAGTAGTTCTTGAAAATTCAGTTACCAAACAATTACTTGCAAACTGCAATCATCAGCAACGCTCAGACTATATGCAAATCTTCTACTTCCAGAAAATGTGTGACAGTCATTGAAGTATTTTGAGTAAGCACTCGGCCCAGCAAACAAACTCATCTTCTACTAGTAGATACATAAGGGGTTCCAGTCGTTTATTTCATGAATAGAATTGGATTTTAAGAATTTACTTTGAAAGTTAATTTAATTGACTTTTAATATTAACATAAGGAAATAATTAAAACTGTGTTCAACCATGCCACACATGAACATCAATTACACCTGGGATATAAATATTGATGTGTACAGCATCGAAATTGTCAAAAACTTCTGAGAAGGACGGAGTCAAATGCACTGATAACATGGCAACTTATACCGTGGGCTGCTTCGTACATGTCAACGTCAGAAGAACTATGGACGTCGCATTTGAAAATCGTAAATGAACACAACTTGAAATAAATTATAAGTTCTCAACACGTCTTGTGTGTCATAGTCCGTACTTTTGTTGACAGTTTCGATTGACAGCGTTCAGTTCTCTTTATGTTAATGAACATGCGCAACTAGAGATACGAAATTTTTGAACAGAGAACTGGCTGAATTGTAGTTCACTGCTACTCAAATTATTCCTAGAAGGGCTGCAGAGCAAAATAATAGAACTATATCCTACGTCGATGGGTGTCAATTTTTGACAACGAAGTCGAAAAATTTGACCGGTCGGTCGACACGTCTGAGCAGTCAGAGCGGGCACTCAGCATGTCGTGCTGCAGTCTTGCGTCAATCGATCGATAAAGTAAAAAATGGAAGCACAAACCATTAAGCATTGTCGTCCCAGCGAGGACCATTAAGAACAACACCGTAAAAATTGCACAATTGCAACAACCATTAAGAAACGCGCGGCAAAATTGCACTATTGCATTTTTGGAGGAAGTCCCAGTACGGGGGATGCAAGCCACGGAGCGTGCCGTGGAGCATCATGTGCTGGGAAATGTGTGCTGGGAAATGTGAGCCGGGAAATGTGAGCCGGGAAATGTGTGCCGGGAAATGGGTGCCGGGAAA
>VCRD01008101.1:2646-18702 GCA_006783055.1 Trinorchestia longiramus
TGCCACCGCTACTCTCTGTACTGCTGCTACCGCTACTCTCTGTACTGCTGCCACAAAATATTTCTAAACTGCCATGACAACGCATGTGTGTGCGTGATTTTAGAGGTAGGTGTTAATTAATCTACACTTCACCAGCGTGTATTACTCATAGATGGACAACACTTTTATTTCAGGCTCTACTTAAATGCACAAATGAGTTTATTTCTCTGCACACAGCCATTACTCTTCTGATTTCCCAATGTGATTGCAAATAAAAGCACACTGTGCTACGAAAAATTGACTGCTGGAAATAAAATAGAAGTCATTTTCACTGGTAATAAGTAAACCGTCGCTTACAAGTAATACTGAACAAGTATAATTTGTACTTGGAACAGTAACCAGGCCAGAAGAAGTAATACTGAACAAGTATAATTTGTATTTGGAACAGTAATTAGGCCAGAAGAAGTAATACTAAACAAGTATAATTTGTACCTGGAACAGTAACCAGGCCAGATGAAGTAATACTAAACAAGTATATTTTGTACCTGGAACAGCAAGTCAGTCAAGCAATGGGATGGTCACTCAACAGCAGTTAGGGTCAAAGGCTGAGATGGGAATGCAAAAAAAATAGTTGAGTTCAATGTATGGATGCATGAAAATTTCAGGAATTGTAGAAAATGAAATACTTCAAGAATCAGAGTTAAATTTCAGAATTCAAAGACTAAGAATTGGACACAAATTAAAAAACAATTTACCCGACAGAGTTGTGGGTCATGAATCACCAAAAGTTATATGACATCCCAGTTTTATGAGATAAGCTTGTAAAAGCTGACTTTCTCCAGGGCAATGTAAGGCAGAAATAAGTCTGTGTCACACATCCTGAACAAACAGCTCAGGTCTCATAGTTCAATGCATAGACTCTAGAAGCTATCACTGTATGCTGACTTAAGAAGTCAGTGAAACACAAAGTGATGAATAAACAATGACACATGAAATAGCGACTAACAGATCTCCAAGACATGCTTCAAATCTTGCTCACAAAGCTCCAAACACTGTGGCCTAATGGATGTGAAAAAGACTATTGGTTTAAAAAATTGGCCATCATGCAAATACCAAACACAATTGTTCATTCATCATGACCAGTAATGTTCCCAAGCACAGAAATTCAAAGAATGAGGTAACAATATTAAGAACTTCTTCTTAGCAAAAATTAATTGACTAGATATTATATCTTAAAATTGGCAGTAGTGGCCCAATAAGCAATAAGTACTCACCAGACAACTCCAAAAGCACCGTAGCCAATTGGCCGATCTTCAGACTTCTCAGTTGTTGCATTTGAACTCTTGTTTGAATTCATTTCTTTTGCTTTTTGTTGCTGCTGCTGTTGTTGCTGCTGTTGCTGCTGTTGTTGCTGTTGCTGCTGTTGTTGTTGCTGCTGCTGCTGCTGTTGTTGCTGCTGTTGTTGCTGCTGTTGTTGCTGCTGTTGTTGCTGCTGCTGCTGCTGTTGTTGCTGCTGTAATTGTTGCAGTCTCTGGAGCCGAGCTTGTTGTTGCTGTTGGAGAATTAAAAGCTGCTGCTGAGGAGTAGAGTTGGACTGCAACTGGTGGTGCTGCTGCTGTTGCATCATGTCATTGACTCGCTGCTGCAGGTGGTGCACTTGCTGCTGCTGGAGCTGGAAGAGGGCAGCAGAGTTTGGGAAACGGGACCCCACACGGAAGTAATGGATGGGCTCTGCTGTTGGAGTAGCACCAGCAGGAGCAGCTCCCTGCATCATGTTATTCATCTCAGGGGGCAGCTGCAATGGCCGTGCCTCACCTGGCTGGCCAGCTTGGGGTACGGACAGGTTCAGTATTGTGGGGTCAACAGTGGAAAGAGAATCTGAGTTTAGAAGAGGTTCATAAGCTGAAATAACAAAACTATCTTCGTGTCCTAAAGTAGAACTAGGATTAGCACTACCTACATAAGCTGTGGAGTTCTTCAAAGCAGGTGCTGTAAAATTAGTGAATTGTTCATGAGGGTGCCCTGTTGGTAGGACTCGAGGGTGTCCTGTTGGTGGGACTTGAGGGTGCCCTGTTGGTGGGACTTGAGGGAGCCCTGTTGGTAGGACTTGAGGGTGCCCTATTGGTGGGACTTGAGGGTGCCCTGTTGGTAGGACTTGAGGGTGCCCTATTGGTGGGACTTGAGGGTGCCCTGTAGGTGGGACTTGAGTAGCAGCTGAATGGAGATTTTGAGCAGAGTTCACAGCACTGAGATGTGCAGTTTCAGGGAGATAAGATGTGACTTGATGACTTGCTGCAGTAGGAAATGATGTGACTTGATGACTGGCTGCAGTAGGAAATGATGTGACTTGATGACTGGCTGCAGTAGGGTATGATGTGACTTGATGACTGGCTGCAGTAGGGTATGATGTGACTTGATGACTGGCTGCAGTAGGGTATGATGTGACTTGATGACTGGCTGCAGTAGGGTATGATGTAATTTGATGACTTGCTGCAGTAGGATATGATGTGACTTGATGACTTGCTGTAGTAGGGTATGATGTGACTTGATGACTTGCTGCAGTAGGGTATGATGTAATTTGATGACTGGCTGCAGTAGGGTATGATGTGACTTGATGACTTGATGCAGTACGGTATGTTACTTGATGACTTGCTGTAGTAGGGTATGATGGAATTTGATGACTTGATGCAGTATTGTATGATGAAATTTGATTAATTAGAGTAGTAGAATGTGATCTAACTTGATAGGCTGCATCAGTAGGAACAAATGCACTTGGATGTGCTGCTTCAGTTGGATCAGATGGAACTTGAATAGTTTCTGATGAAAAAGATGGATTATGCTGAACTTGGGCAATCGGGGAAGGCAAAAACTGTGTTTGATCTGGATAAATTCCAGTAAAGTGTGCTGCTGGAGCTACATCAACAGAAGCTTTCCAAGTAGTGTTGCTGTTATTATTATCATTATTATAATTATTATTAAATGGTGCCTGAAAAACTTGCTCAGCACTAGGACATGTGACCTGCCTTGCTGATGCAGGATCACAGAATGCATTTAAATCTGGTCCCTGAGGAACAGAAGCCCGAGTTTGTGGTGGTCCTGAAGCAGCTGCACGGAAGACCTCAGGTGCATCACAGGGCACTGGGTGCTGGCTAGGCCTGACAGTCTGATTGTTTAGCCCAAGCCTGTGATTATTTGCAAACAGATGGTCATTGGTCTCAAGATGTTGTTGCCCATGCAGGTTACTGGCAATAGTAGGTTGAGTGGGAGGCAGAAATTCAGTGTGAGGAATATGGCATGCAGCATCAACTACTGTAGAGTTGTATCCCAAGGCCTGATTTTGTCCAGCTGATGGAAGGCTTGCTCCAAGTGCACACCAGCTTTCATCTTTTAATGTCTGGCTGTCATCATCAACTGAAAGAAAATGCACTCATCAAATAACCTAATCTCAGGCATATTAAATACAACAGTGGTGTGTTCCTATTAAAAATGTAACTGCTTTTGAAAAACAAAGCTTTGCTATAAAAAAGTGATGCATTGTAGAATAGAAAATGGTGTCAAAGATACAACTTCACACAACACCCATCAGCACCATAACTAAATATTTCATTTCAAATGCACACCAGTTCACAGTAATAGCATATTTAAAATCTTGAAATATTTATTACTTCACACCAGACAAAAAGAAAACCATTTTGTACATCACATTCAGAAATAACTGCCACAGTTTCAATGTATTGTGACTTTCAATTGAAATGTTCTATCAATTTCAGCAATTTTGTAATAAAGTTGCCACATTTAGGTCATGAACTTCAGCATGGAATGATAGAGTTTTTCAGCTTTAACCCTTTCACTACAGAATATTTGTTATAGAAATGCAGTTTTTCCTGTGCTAGAACTTAACTTATGTTTGAAAAAATCTGAAAAATAATTTTTCCAAAAATCTCAATTACTTGGATACGATGCTAGGCCTTAACACATTTTGGAATTAATTTTTGTATTGATATTTAACAGCAGGACATTATCTCAACTGTTTGCAAGGCATGTTATCTCCAGGGCAGCAAAGAGGTTAAATATAATTTGCAAAAGATGAGAATAATTTATTAATTTTCCAAACAATGTGGCTGAGTAGCTCAAAAACTCTGACTTTGAAAACCATTCAGAAGAAAAATTTTCAGTCAACTAGATGCAGAGGTCTTTTTAAATGTAATTATTACATGCTTGACCAACACCCCAAACTTGAACACCAAGCTACCCTGCACTTGGATATAAAAATGATTTTACAGCACTCTGCAGACACCCTAGACCTGATAACTAGTCTTCTGCAGACACCCTAGGGCTGGTGACTAGTCTTCTGCAGACACCCTAGAGCTGGTGACTAGTCTTCTGCAGACACCCTAGAGCTGGTGACTAGTCTTCTGCAGACACCCTAGAGCTGGTCACTAGTCTTCTGCAGCTAACTAGTATAATATGACTGTTGTGGATGAGATGAAGTATTTCTTGGTGCATGTGTAGGGTAAGCAATATTGATAATTGATCAGTTTCTTTAAATGTGACTACCTCCAGAACACTGCCTGTGTGTTGAAGGGAATTGGAGGACATTACAAACAAAGGCCCCAGCCAAACACTGGTCCTAAATCTAAGTCTAAAGCACCATATCGTAGCAAACTAGTATTCCCTGGTATTGACAACTCATTTTTAAATCAAATCTAGAATTTAAAGTAAAAATGAAATTATTGAAAATCAAAATTCATCACAAATTTTTACGCCAGGTTTTGCTTTAACTATGAAATACCTTACCTTTCAGTAGATGATCTAGAATAGATTTCTCCAAAATTGAGAGGGCGCTGGTGTCACACGACTCTGAGCCACGGCCTAGAGTCCTTGGCGAATCTTCAACGACACACTCAGCTATGACAGCCAAATAATTCTTCTAACTACGATAAAATTAATTAAAACCGGCAAAGCTGAGCACGTGGTTCAAAGACAGCACGCAGTACACAAAGCGAGCAGCAATTTCCTCCTGTTCTCCCCACCCAGGAAACACGATCACTCAACAATCCTGACCTGCTGAGTTAGCACACTCCACCACCAACTCTAAAACAACACTGAAGCTTGGAATTATGCAGGGATGTAAACTTTGCGTTAACCGAATAATTTTTACCCTAAATCAGGAATTAATTTCTACTTTCGGAAATAAACTTGAATGTAGGAGACCTGGTTGAATACTTCTTAGTTATATAAAATCAGCCATAAAATATTTACAATCGATGTTTGAAATCTCTCATTGATTTTAAGCATTTTTTTAATTCTATTCAATAAATTTTAAGAGGCTTTCAAGTACACAGTACATAGACATTAGTACATTGGTTTTTCAAATTCTTAAGGTTAACATTCCTAGAGTAAGGATGATGGTGAGCTCCATGCGACGATCCTGGGATGTGTCCATGGGAAACATCCCAGCCTGGGGCTTACCGATAAGTGCAAGCTCACGGCGCGAAACGAGAAACAGCTCGTATTCATGGCCGGGTTTCGAACCCGCGGTCTTTCTGCCCGAAGCAGAGACCTGATACCTAACACAGGCCGCAGACCACTCGACCACGGTGGCATATAAATTTAAATTTCTTATATTAAAACTGATATATACATAAAAATCATCACGAAGGCTGCTATCATTTTTAATTTCTTAACAGATGTTCAATTCTGGAAAAATTTTTGAAATCTCGCTATTGTTTCATATGGGAAATTTTATTTTTTTATTAATTTTGGAAATTTCTAATCAGATTTTTGATACACTCAAGAAATTTTACTTATATGTTTTCTTTTTTCAAAGCCCAGCAGAGAAGTAATTTAACATATTAATTTTGTAAGCAAGTTTTCTCACTAAACAGCTAGAATTGAATTAGATAGCTATACATTTTTTTAAATCTACAAACGCATTAGGTGCACCAAAATGAACGGCTCAGACCGTTTTCCTGCCCACATACCTTACCCACGCACTGTCAAATCTGTAATCATAATGGATGTGGCAAAAGTCACATTATATATTTAGAATTAATTTATGTAAAAACTACTTGAGATAGAAACTTCGGGTAAATTGCAAACGAAAGAAAGGGTTTTGGAGTTTTTATGTAAATAAGATATCATCTAAATGTCCACCATGTTGGTTTATGCACATGCGCATTCTTTTCGTAACAGAATCCATCACTTTTCTTAGCATCTCGGGAGGAGTGTTGCGAATCTCTTGAGAAATGTCCTTTCAAATGTTCCAAAGTACGAGGCCTATTAATGCATACTTTTGACTTTAAGTACCCCATAAAAAGAAATCCAAATGGGTCAAATCACAAGATCTAGGAGCCCAAGAAATCCCACTTCACTCACAAAAGGTTACTGTCTGGTGCGGTATGACAAGTGAAAGGATTATTGGTCCCTATTTTTTTTTGAAAATCAGAATAGAGAAACTGAGACTGTAACTGGAGCTGCATATCGAAAATTCATTGAAGAATATTTAAAACCTCTAATTCAAGATGGGAATATGTGGTTTCAACAAGATGGTGCAACAGCCCATACAGCAAAGGAATCAATTTCACTTTTGAAGACAATTTCCCCAACTCGATTAATTTCACATTTTGGTGATATTCCTTGGGCTCCTAGATCTTGTGATTTGACCCCGTTGGATTTCTTTTTGTGGGGGTACTTAAAGTCAAAAGTATACATTAAAAGGCCTCGTACTTTGGAACATTTGAAAGAGAACATTTCTCAAGAGATTCGCAACATTCCTCCCGAGATGCTAAGAAAAGTGATGGATTCTGTTACGAAAAGAATGCGCATGTGCATAAACCAACATGGTGGACATTTGGATGATATCCTATTTGCATAAAAACTCCAAAATCCTTTCTTTCGTTTGCAATTTACCCGAAGTTTCTATCTCAAGTAGTTTTTGCATAAATTAATTCTAAATATATAATGTGACTTTTGCCACACCCTTTATAAGCACAGGAAATTTATTTATCAAATTTGATCACTGTAGAAGCCTCATTTAATCCGTAGCCCACAGTATTACGCACATTTTCAAATTTTGTAATCGAAGACTTCCAATATTCTAGTTGAGCTGTACTCACGAATGAAAGGAATATTTTTAGTTAACGAACAAGGGACTGCAGTTGATATCCTAGTGTTGAATGAACCATTTTGGGTCAATTTTTTCATTTAGTCGTTAAATTACTGTCAACTATTGATCAATGTTAAAAGAATTAGTTTACTTTTTCAGAAGCAATCAGAGTCTGGTTTCCATTTTTAGATAAACGCAAAAATTTCAACGCAATATCAGAACATTTTCTATACCTTCTGAATAAGCTTCAACACAGTTTCTTTATCCACGAGCTAAGCTAGCAACAGTCGAGACGAAACTAAATACGACACCAGCAAGAAAGAGAAAAGAGGAAATATGAACAATGAAATAACAAGTATAATACGATAACAGTTATGGCTACTCAACGAAAGTTAAATTGCCCGCAAATGTCTGTTAGAAAAAACTAAATATGTACTAGACTGTGAGAAGCTTGTCATTAGAAAGTAGGACACGTAATGTCCTGCAAAAGTCAGCGGCTGTATATTTGTAGGCAAGTATAGGCTAGAGAAGAAATGCAGATTTTTATGAAGACTATATGTAATTGAGGCGGGGAGCAAAATACAAGGGAATGTTTAGTGAGACTTTAATAGCTGTTGCCTGATAAACAAATGGTATTGTTACCTTGCAGTAGTGCATCGTGTTGCCTGATAAACAAATGGTATTGTTACCTTGCAGTAGTGCATGATGTATTAACTACCTCACCAACCTCGCTCCATGGAACAGATTCAGACTACGAGCTATATTTATTTCATTGATAGCGACAGATTGTTAGTAAAAAAAACACAAAATCAAATTTAATGAACTTCAAGTCACTATCAACATAATTATCGTAATGATTATTGGAACGTGATATTAGTTTGGTGTGCTTAACTTAGTAGATTACGTTTTTGGTGTTAGTGTAGCATCACGCTGTGGCTGCAGACATAACAGCCTCTGTAGTTAATTACGTTGTATAATGTAATTAAAAAATTACATTCTTCAATGGCGTGATGTATCGAAATACTGGAATTATTTCTCTAACTTAAGTTAACACGTTGACTCCGAAGTGGTACGTATGTGTACCACTTAGGTTAGGTTCTGTAATTTTTTCAGATCCTTCTAGTGACTATGCGTACAAAGTGAAGATTTACACCGGCTAGGCAATCGGAGGCAACGTGTTAAACCTCACCCACGAACAGCAAAGTTCAGTTGAGGAACACAACTCAAGTTTAAATGAAGAACACAACTCTAGTTTAGATAGGAACCGCAATCTTAGGCTTGACACAAATGCAGCTCTTCTGTACATAAAAATACCGAGATTCAACAGTTTGTTACTGTTCTTTACCACACAGTGACTGAAACGAACAGAAATATGTACAATTTCAACATGCTAGGGATCCCCTAAGTGTTCCGATGCCTAGTTCAGCAAGACAGTTTCAGTTGGTTGGTCTGATGTTCCTGTACGAGTGATACGAAGTCTTTACTGTCCTGTATACCGAATTCTGTACACTCAAACCGGAGCAAATTTGTCATTTTTTCACCTAATATGGCTTGAGGAAAACATATGGAGGTTATGAGCCTGATCAGAAAGTCATTGGTCACCTAGAAAATAATGTGGGTAGTAAAGGATTAAGTTGTATTCTTGCAATACCTTGTTTGTTGTACACTCAGCTTGCCACACCTACAGTAGTGCAGGATTATTGACCAGTTCTCGACGCGTAAAGACAGCATTTTTGACCATAAACGCATGAACTTTCAAAATAATTCCATACTTTAAGTTTTCAGTCGTCTAATTTTAACTGAATTCCCTCATTTCTACCACAATCTGTGCTTAACAAAACAAACTCACTGTCATACTAAGACACAAGTCGAAAGATGTTTGTAACACAAATACAAACGTAAATAAAAGAAACAAATGATTAAGAGCTTAAATATTTGGCGCAGAGCTTTAAGAGGCCGATTTAGCATCTTTTTTGAGAAGTAAAGATTGCTTCTGAAATGAAGACAGGGAACCTCTACAGTAATAGAGCAGGGGTTATGCAGCATGTATGTACAGTGAAATGCATGCGTGCTCCAGATTACAGAAATAAATCATTTTGAACTCAGAGCTAAAAAAAAATTTGGAATAATTTTGACGGTAGCACAGGACTATTATATAATTAAAATATCATGGAATGCTAACAAATATCAGTAATTTCATTTTTACTAAGATCATAATAATATTCTTTACACAATACTTCATAATTAATAAAAGAAATATTTTTTTCAAAACCCACTGTAATAAAATAAAACTAAAACGGAACGAGAAGAATATTTAAAATAGTCGTTCTTCTAGTTTTAGCAAAGAAATATGGAAAAAACAGTAGCGTTCTTTGGCTCTGGTTGGAAATATGAAGGCATTGGGCAGCAAAGTCCATTGAAAATGCATTTTCCTAAGATAAAATGTTTGTTCTAATAACACAATGCACAGCCAAGTCCACAGAGTCCCCTGTTCAGCATGATACTAAAGGAAATTATTTCTTGGGTCTACGGCCTTTAGCTGACGGTTTGGAATATTTATCAGCAAGAGAATCTAAGAATGAGTCCATGTTCTTTGCTCTGTCCTGCGAGCGCTTGAGTATAAGAGTGTTGAGATCTAATGGAGCATCACCCAGTCCCAACTCCTTCTTGGCTGCCTCAGCCTCCTCCGCCTCCCTGGTCGCCTGTAAAACGGTAAAAAAACGGGGCTATATTGTCTGGTAGCCTGTAAAACGGTAAAAAACGAGGCTATATTGTCTGGTCGCTTATAAAACGGTAAAAACGGGGCTATATTGTCTGGTAGTCTGTGAAACGGTAAAAAACGGGGCTATATTGTCTGGTCGCCTGTAAAACGGTAAAAAAACGGGGCTATATTGTCTGGTAGCCTGTAAAACGGTAAAAAAACGAGGCTATATTGTCTGGTCGCCTGTAAACCGGTAAAAAACGGGGCTATATTGTCTGGTCGCCTGTAGAACGGTAAAAAAACGGAGATACAACTAAGTTTTAGCGACTATTGTCGTTCTTAAAGTACATTAAAAAACACCTGTTTTAGTCCCGTACTCTTAATGCTTCGTTCAGAAGTAGTGTGAAATTACATATAAAAAACTTCATTGGAACTTACAATTACATACCATCTCGTTTAGTCAAAATATGACATACATTTAGGGCAAATATAAACAAACATATTAATTCCCCTGTAGCCTTTTCCACGTTTTGATTAATCAATGGAAGCTTTTAATGAAATATTGTCATTATAAATAAATTGGATTGGGATCATAACACGCGTAATTCAACATTCATACAATATAGAGGTTACCTCAGCAGTAGCAGGAGCTCAAACCTATAAAAAAATCTGATTCACAACCACACTTACAGACACCCATTTTACAGTAGCTTGCTTTTGTGTAATTCACTGTCATTACAACAGATACTCGTTCTAAAATGCTAAACAAGTTAAGGATTTAAGTCACAGATGCTCCTGCTTAATTCAGCACCAACGGTTTGCTGCCCATACGGTCTCTGGTAAGATCACACTAACAAAAATACTTCTACACATTGTACAGTAAAAAATTAATATATCATAATAATCAACCCATACTCAAGTACAATATCAGTTATACTTATCAAGGAATTTCAAAATGAAAAACTAAAACATATATACAAGATGATGTCATTTTTTCTGACTTTGGTTAGTCTGCAGGGCGTAAGTTTGAGGCAGTTCTACCACGACGAAAGTATGACTCGCTGAACAAAAAAATAAATAAATAAAACGAAAAAAAAGAATAATATGAATTTTGATGAAGATAATATACCGAAATAGACAGGCAATATCTATAAATAATGAACTCAAATGCATGGGACTTTGGTAGCAACTAAGAATGGATCGAACGGCTCGTTCCAGTTGCCATATTCTATTCCAAATCTAAAGTTTTAGAAATGCTCAGGTATTATAAATGCAACACTCGGAAAATATATCAAGCTTAACAACTGATCACAATAAGTCGACATGATTCTAAGATCATTGAATGAAGAAAAAAACATAACACAAAAGGCTAGAAGCATACCTCTCTCTTGCGCATGCTTTTATTTGACATGGTCCTCTACGTCCACTTAGAACATGAAAAAGCATACCTTTCTATAGCATCTACTTTTACTTGATATGGTCTATGCTTGGTAGACGTGAGCGAACTCGTTTGCGATGCGAAGAGACTCGGGTTCGAGGCCCGCTGCCGCGGTGGTCGGTTTGTGTATGACCATCGCATGGCTAGAATTCCGACATGGGACCTGGGTACGAACCCAAGAATGGGTCAAAAGGCTCGTTCCTATCGCCTCATTCTATTCTATTCTACTACCTCCACTTAGAACAAACAAAAAACGTACCTTTCTTTTACGTTTATTCTTCTTGGCTTTGGTCTCAGAAGAGTATGCCTCGTAGAGCTGGACTCTGCCCTCCTCAATCCAAGCATCAATGATGGACCTGAAGCGCTGCTCGTCCTCCACGGTGCAGAGCAGCACGCTACGCAGGATGTGATCCATGTCGCCCTTGCCCTTCTCGTACGCAGCCTCTAGGTCCTGGAGCTCTTCTTCAGACCCTGAAAACGAGTATTTCTTATCTTCTTGGTAGTGGGAAGTATTTGTTCATGTGAGTGACTGATCATGGGAAAAATTGAAAGTTTTGAACTATGCAAGTTTGAAGGAAAAGTGCAAATGTGAATAACAAATTATGTAAAAATAAGACGGTAATATAAATATTCAAATTGAAAATTGAAAAGTCCTTGCTGTTAAAATTTTGGAGGTTTAACGTATAGCTATGGATAAAGAATGACGTATGATTGCAGAGCAAACACTTTAACTATATTTTGAAACTGTGAAACAAATTGAATTCTATAAAGGGAAACGGCCTTAGTAACAACTACAACAATTAGGAAGCCACTCTTGAACTATGGCATTTTCTTAAGTAAAAAAAAAACAGGAAACTACAATCAAATAACTAGACCAGCTTCAACACAGTTTCACAAAATAAGAAAATAATCTACTAAAGATTCAAAACTACAATAGAATTTAAACAATTATAAATAAATAAACACCTGTTTTTTATCTTTCTTGACCATAGTAAACCACCCTTATTTGTATTCAAATTTAAGAGACTTATCCTTAAGCATTGCCACTTACATAAGTTAGCCACTTATTGCTCATTAAAACAAGGTTATGACTAAGATGTGTCTTACCTACATATTTTTTTTCAAAGTTGATGATGTCCTCTTTAGTAACCCTGGAGAACAGCGAACGCCAGTACTTCTCCCAGTCTTTGCAGTCACTAACAGCACTCTCTTCGTCCACAGCACCTGGAATATAGATGCGATTGAATAGGAAAATATTTGCCTTTTCCAGTAGCTTACATGCATGAAGTTGACTTTTTCATGAATGGAAATAGAAATGTTTACATTTAAAAACACCAAAACACACAATGGTGGATGCAACAGTAATGAAATGAGAATTAACACAGAATCATAAAGAGGCAAAATCCTATTATAAATTGTAGTGTTACTTACTTAATTGAGCACTAATTTGCACAACACAAGTCATCCTGGATCATTTTTAATCAAGGGATCACAATTATAGCACAGACAAACACAAAAATTCAGTAACAAAGATGGCAAATAAACAAAACATCAACACACATCTGTTTCATCACACATAGCTCAAAATTCAGCATCAAAAAGAATCTTTGTATCAGAGTTGCAGATAAACAAAACTGATCAATACACACCTGTTTCATCATATATAGCTCGAGATTCAGCATCAGAAAGAATCTTGTAGACTCTGCCAAGCGTCTGGAACTTGCTGGTAGCTTCTTTCTTTTCCTTCTGACTGACTCGGTCAGGATGCACTCGCAGAGATGCTTTGTGATAAGCCTTACGCACTGCACAAAAACACAACAGCTATCAGTCCTTCTCACACATGTGTTGCTCCTCAACCAATATTAATAAGATCTCTCATACTTCTAATCCTTCACAAAATTATGAGAACCAAATTGAGAACAAGCTCTAATACAATAATTTTTCACATATAGTGAATTCAGTGGGAAAATTTTATTCTAAACTTGTACTGGTAACCATTGTTTTAATAAACACCTAAATATTTTTGGAACTTCACGTCACTTCAATTCTAGATGTTATCATGTTTAAGCTTCAACACTAAAAATTCTGCAACTGTGTACTAGCATTAGGCCTTTAGTAGGTGCTTCCTGACTATATGGAAACTTAATAGATTTGAATACACATCTTTCTACTTGAAAGTAAAAATCATAAATAATATTATTCATAATGTGCATATTTCACATTCAATAAATTTACCAATATAATAAACTAATAATAAGCAAGTAGTGGTACATGAACATATATAGAACTACTGAAAAATAACCTTACACTCATTGTCCGAGGCATTTTTTGAGATGCCCAGCACAGCATATAGCTCGGAGGAACCAAACTGCTCCTGACAGTCTTCCAGCAAGCCTGGCATTGTGGGATGTTCTCAGTCTTAAAGTATTCAAGCAAAACTACTGAAACAATAAATGATAAAAGTGTGAGTTGTCAGATGCCAAGTACTTGTTAGCTCAAAATTTGAACTGAAAAAAGTCGAATGTACAGGGTGCCCATAAAGTCTCCTATAAAAGTCTCTTATAAAAGTCTCTCATAAAGTCTGACAGCACCTCTTTCACAACAGAATCCCTGAGACACACAAATGCAAAATGTGATTAAAAACTTTAATAAACACTGAATACAATAAAAGAAATATGAATAAAATATCTTATTGATTGCTTTTTGTAATAAATTTTTGAAATGGTAAAGAGACTTTATGGAAACCCTGTATATTGTTACACATATGATAAAGTAACCTCTAAATAATCTAATTTATTAAACAAAAATATGTACCCTTGACTTGATATACATTTGAATAAACATTAAAATATCTGCCAAACATTTTTGATTTAGGTCTTCTAGTAATATGTAAATGAACTGATTCTTACAGCACACTGAGTTGTTAATAACACAAGGTTATATTCTAATTAAAGTATCCAAAAAATAGGATGCAATCTGTTTCTTGGTTCAATTTAAACTTGCTTACAAAGTTAAACATTCTCTCAATGAAGGCATTGCTGGCTGGAGTTACAAAACCTTCAAGTGCATAGGTAGATAATTCCCTTAAATGCTAATAGCAAAATATGCCATGCCATACGGTAACTGCATCTTTTGAAATAATATCCTTGAAGTTATGTATTCATCACTAATCAATTAAGTTAATTTTCCTCTATTGCTACTCAACATCCCCAATATTGTCGGCAGCCGACATCAATGGTAACTCTAACAATGCATGTTTATTAAGAAAACAATAGCTAAAATAAAAACACCAGAACTGATTTATTTAAGCTCAACTAACGCCACTAAATATAATTACTTCCAAGAGACTGATTTATGCTCAAATTTAGACCAATATTGCGTTATTTTAATGCAATTATAATTCTCATATAATTTGGGCCATAGTAGACAAAGCCTCCAGCACACATTACTTCGCATCATACATCATAGCAAATTAGCTATACAATTAAAAAACGATTAATTAGATCTTCACAGAAGTACTGATTAAATTATAGTGGTTTGAAATATAATATATATTGCTAACAGAAATATCAGCTGTTTAACTCTTCCTGAGCACCAACACAACAGCGGGAAACCTTTTTGAATTTGGACTCGGAACGCCAGCAGTGACGCTTAAGTAAAAAGTACTAACTACACCAAAAGAGGTATTTCTACTAATATTTAGAACAGAAAAAATCTATTAAAATTACCCTGGTTTTATCACAAAGTATACATTTTCTTTACTATCACCCCTTTATTGAGTTTTATCAAAGATGTTGTTAAAATTTTCGAAATAGTATGATATATGATATACGTGATATTAATTTACACTTGTGAATTCACCCTTTTAAAGAACGACTTGATACAGCCATCTTTAAAAGTTTGGAATATGGAAATTTTCATTTTGCAAACTTTGTATGATTACTCGCACCTTATTTTTTGGTACCGTCGCCCATGTGGCACGCGTCTCACATCAAAAGCTTCGGAAAAGTACAATTAAATAAAAATTTATTACACTGTTGAGTTCTAGCACCATATCTTGAACGCCGAGACGTTATTCAGCGCTAAAATGTTGTTATAAAATGAAATTTTACAACTTTACACTTACCCAGGTCAAAACAAAGTTCTGACACTAGCACAGCAGTTAACACCAATGCATTTCAACAGAACTAATGTAAATCATAATACAATGAAAACGAAGTGAAATAAGGACCACCGAAAGAGAAAAAATAGTTTTATTTAATAAAACAATGACGTAACAACTTCCAATAACTACTACTGTTGAATTAGAGGTCGGTCTCAACAACCACTTGAAAGGAATAAAAAAGAATATTTTTATTGATCATCAAAAACAGTCAACCTGAACACAATCGAATCTGCAACGAAAAATGGTTAAATATTTGCGTACAACAAAGTAAAATTTAATTGCATTTCAAACTATAACTTTTTTACAATTGGCGAACTAGAACAAGAATGCCACGCATTCTCGACTTAGCAGGCAACACAAATCTGCTCGAGGAAATTTGCAAGATGAATGAGCGAGCGAATTTACAACTCATTTTGAGCAAAAATGAGAAATCCGAGCATTAATTTTGAAAACCAGAAATCCCTGTCACTTGCATCAATTATTTTTGTGGTGGCTCATGACGTACACGCATAAACTTCTCATGACGTACACGCATAAACTTCTCATGACGCACACGCTTAAACTTCTCATGACGCACACGCATAAATTTCTCATGACGCACACGCGTAAACTTCTCATGATGCACACGCGTAAACTTCTCATGACGCACACGCGTAAACTTCTCA
>VCRD01008102.1:0-23657 GCA_006783055.1 Trinorchestia longiramus
ATGGACTCTTTGAAATGCGGACAGTACCCGCGTTCTGCATGCGTTGAAATTCCGCCTTAGCAGTTTCGAAACGATCGGGGGGTAAACGTCGTGCACGGGAAGAGACTGGAGGTCCAGTGGTTATGATATGATGTTTTGTTGAAGACTGGTTTTTCTTGGCTGCTAGGTTAGGATTGGTAGGAGCGGGATAATCAGCCAAAATTTGTTGGAATTTACATTTTGAATCTAGAGCAGCTCCAATCGAGTGCAAGCTGTGGGTGATATTGACTGGGGACAGTGGTCTGGAAAGAGAGGTAGTTTCATCCCTAATCAGTTTATTTTTTAAGTCAACACTTAGTCCGAAATTATGCAAGAAATCTGCACTAATGATAGGTTGTTCAACTGCAGCAATAATGAACGTCCACTTAAAATCACGTCGCAAGCCTAAAGAACAAGTGATCTCTCTCGACCCAAAACATGGTATGGGTGTGCCATTTGCAGCACAGAGGTTTTTAGTACCAATACCCAGTTTTTCATAAGCAGTTGCTGGAATTATTGAGACAGATGAACCTGTATCGATTAAAAATTTTAGGTTGGTTAAAGGGTCGTAGATCCTGAGCAGGCGAGTGATATTAGGGGTCGACGTGGTACTCACATTCACACGTCGCGTCATTAGTTTCCCGACTGGAATTCACCATACTTGGGGCACAAGTGGGAACCGCATTTATTAGCATGAGATCCAAATTTTAAGTAATACCAACATAACCCAGTGTTTGGACGTGCTTGTGAGCGAGCTGGTGAGTGAGTTCTGTTGAAAGACTGACTGCGCACATACTGTTGCGTTGCAGGGCTATAATTCCTAGCTCTGTTTATCGTCTGGTTATGCCTACTCTGGCGTGAATAGATAAATTCAGGTTGTGCGTACCCAATCTGAGGCTGGATATAGCCACTCTCGGGCTGGACATAAAGTACATTTTGTCTCTGATACTGGTCTTGAGGCTCAACATATCGTACACCAGGTTGAATATAGTNTAAATTTCTGACGTCCTGAAGCAAAAGATTCTTGACATGACCCTGACATATTTAACCAGTACGCCACTGCTGCAGTGATATCTATGAAAGAATTCGAAGAAAAATGCTCTCCAGAAAACTATAGATGGCTCTTTAATTGAAATGTAACTGGTGTACATTTTTCGAATAAATAAATTTTGGGATTGCAGTTTAAATTTTCCTTTAATGAATTACAATACGTCTTATATATTTATTAATCCGGCTAACCTTATTTCTTATAGCACGGTATTTTTGTCGGTGTTAATGGACCGTGTCAAACGAGATGTGATTGTTTTTATATAAACAACAAATGGAAGCAAAATTGAAATATTCTCAGTTACTAAAGCACCAAAGGAAATTTCCGGCAATGACCGACATTTTTCAAAAAAATCTTTCATAGACATTACGATGAAAAAGATCGATTTCGAAATTTGTTTCATGTCTGTTACAGTGGGATTCACACTAAAAAAACAAGAACCATTTCTTGCTCATATCATATTATATGATAACTAGACAGTTCCCGTGGAAATTCTGTGGCATGACCTGCATCCCCTTTAAAGCTTATAAAATAACAAGTATTAAAATAACCTTCATTTTTAGCAATAAAAATAGGCCTAAACTTCGAGTGATTTTTACGAATTTTTTACAATAAAAACGTGCATATTTAGTGCACATTATAATAATAATATTTATATTAAGAGCGTTAGCCGGAGAGTATTTCCAATCGAAACTTTTTTCTGGCAACATTCTCACGCTCGTTATCTAGACGTAGCTCTCCCAGCAACGCCACTCTTGAACTTCAACATGTGACGTTAGGTTAGAATTCCCTGGTGAGCATACTATGTCTTAAGTATTTTTAGACTTGTCTAATTTTTGCGTTTAACTTGCCAGTGCATCTGTGTTCTTTGGTGATGTTTAGATTTTCAAGTGTTTGTTTCTGCACCGTGAATTATTAGAGCAAAGTCAAGTGTTAGGAAATGTTTCTATTGGACAACTGTGATGAATCAGTGACTGTGCTATAGTAGGTGACTCAATATTTTTCTACTATTCTCAGAGGACCTTATATGAACAGGTCAATCCTAAAGACAGTTATAAGTCTAGCCTGCAATTTCCTCAGGTGTAGATTTTCATAAAATCATATTCCTTTTAAATATACAGCTATAGAATTTATCCCTAATTTTGTCACCTTAAGAATTATTTTATTTTCTTTATGTGTGGTAAAATTCTGTATTATTACAGACCTAAAAGCTACTCCTTTACAGACCTTTTATTTTTATTTTATGTCAATTTTATTATTTTTATTTTGTCAATTTTCCTGATGTTGCTAAAATTGGTTTCTAAAAAAACACATGCAAATCCTTAAGACTTCTGCCAAAGATAATTTAATTATTTCTGCTTCTATCAATAACTTATAAAATCAATTTAAATAAATTCCTACCTCACTGTAAGAATGTGAAACCAAGAACTGATTAAATGGTGAGTTGCTTGCTAGTAATCCTGAACCAGTACTGCCTTCTGCACTTTATCCTGGCATATTTTGAGAATTGTCAATGGGACTTGTGATGTGGTTATGATCCGTGTATATGTGCTCATCACTTCACCATTACGTGCAGAATTTGGGGGACCGTCTGCCACCCACTCACTGTGCACTCGCTGTGAAGCCCACTCACTGAGACCACTCAACTGTGAACCCACTCACCTGGGCTGAGTGGGCAACAAGCTTCTTACTTACCTACCTACTACACTATACTATACCAGCTGCACTCGTACACTGATACGCCACGTACTGCACCTACTGTACACGTGCAACATTTCAAGCCACAGTCGCTATAGCTCTGGACTGGCCATTTACCCCTGAAGTTGGACTGGCCTAACCATCATCTGGAAGCTCTGGACTGGCTAAATCATCCCAAGAAGATTCCAAGCTATTTTTCATGCCAATTTCTTGAATACCAAGCTGAGTACCTGTGATGAGTTCTTTTATTCTCCTTGAGTAAGGTCACACGGGCAGTTAGATTAGGTTTTGTTAAAGTTGGTTGCTTAAAATTCCCTAAGCACAACCAAACTTTACAATTCCACGATTTAGATTCAACTTATTTAAAATTATTCTATAGATGAAAGTATTAAAGATTCACAACCAATTATTATGTTTTAAATTATTGTTTCTCATTAATACTGTATATACGGAACTTCCATTCTGTATCTTATCTACCGATAATATAGCCCTGATAGTACCCGTTGAAATTCCTTGGTTTAAAAGTCATAAAATTAAAGATCTATGAAATAAAATACATTTTTTAGTTTTACCCGTGAATATTTTTCATAAATCTATACAGAACTTCCATTCTGTATCTTATATACCGATGATATGGCCCTAATAGTACCTGTTGAAATTACTTGGTTTAAAGTGATAAAATTAAGGCTCTATGAAACCAAATACATATTTTAGTTTTACCCGTGGTCCTATCATAATTTGAATATTTTTCATGAATACGTACCGAACTTCCATTCTCTACCGTATATACCGATAACATGGCCGTGTAAGAGAAAAAAGCTAATAAGGGAAAAAAATGGAGTATTTTATAGTGATCCGGCGCCTTTGGTATACACAATACAATGCTTATAATACAGAGTGGGCCAGAAGAGACGCCCTATTAAAGAATTTTCATAACTCAAATACTATTTGGGATAGAACATAAAACTTTATGTCAGAACATTTAATAGATTTATGAATTTTATTCATATATAACATTTAATTATGTACCCTACATCCACAAAAGCATATAGGTTAACAGTACAAGGATATTAGACCCTTTTTGTTCGCAATGCATTCTGCAGAAACACGGATCGCTTTCGTCAAGCAATTTTATCAAAATAGATCGTCTTTTGTAAGAGCACGGAGAGCTTTCACAGTTACTTTTAGAATGGATCTTCAAGCTGATCGCAAAATACTGAGAAGATGGATAAGAACATTTGAAAGCACTGGTTCGTTTTCTAACAATAAACCACCTGGTCGAAATCGTTCCATTCGAAATGAAATAAACATTGATAGAGTGTCGCTAAGTCTTCATGTGGATGGTACGGTCTTGACAAGAAAACGTTCAACACAACTGAACATCAGTAGATCATAGCTGAGAAGAATTTTGAAAAAAGATCTTAAATTATTTCCTTAGAAATTGCAATTAACCCAACAATTAAATTATACGGACTATGCATCAACGTTGCAATTTTCACGTGAAGTATTGAATATCATAAGAGATAACATTGATGTCTTTAAAAATTAAATAATGAGCGACGAGGCCCATTTTTATTTTCCATGATATGTGAACAAACAAAATTCTCGTATCTGGGTGCAGCAATAACCTAAACAATTTGTTGAAAAAGCCTTTGCATTGGCAGAAAGTTACTGTCTAGTGTGGTGTGATGGCTGATGAAATCATTTGGCCATATGGTTTCGAAAACGACATGGGTAATGCTGTGACCGTCACTGGAGAAAGATATCGAAATATGATTAGTACCTACTTTCCTTGAACCTCAACTTGAAGCAAAACATCTGAGAAACATTTGGTATCAAGAAGATGGCGCCACGAGTCACAGCGCGAGAGAAACAATAATTCTTGGAGGGACTCAAATCCTCTGCATCTTTGAAATGTTTAAAAGGTTCCCAATTTTTTCAATGGCAATGTGAGAAAAATAATAAACACACGCAGGAAATGTGGTGATACGTTTGTTTTAGCATATAATGTCTAGTTGTTATTTAATTGATTGTTTAATGTATATAAAAAGGGAAAAGCTTTTCTGCCTACTTTTAATTACACAATGATTGATTGTCGATGAGTTTTTTTTCTCGCATAATTTGCGTAATCTTGGTTTCAATGCATGGTTTTTCTGCATTCTGTCCTTCCGTTGTATTTCAATTAATACTTGTAAATAACATAATTAATGAAATAAAAAAAACCTAATCGAACTAGAAAAACTCTAATCCTCTGAATACGTGAAATGGTGAAAGGTTCCCGATACTTCTTTTCAATGGGAAAATGAGGAGATAATAATACACGCAGAAAACTTAATACATGTTATTCTAAATATCATAGGATGGGAAATGCGAGTTATCTACCACATTTTGTCATATAAACTACACATTACGTCCTATTAAACAATGCACTATTAAAAATCAATTACACACTTGATAGCTGAATAGTTAAGTGTGGACACGGAACAATTTAGTTGAATCAATGGACGCTCATATCAAATTACGAGATTTACCCTGTCGCTAACCTCGATTACATTAACAATATCAATATTAGAACTTGCCTTACACCGGAGATTCGTTATTGATGATGGGCTTCAATGTTTAACACTCACGATTACAATACCTTAGCAATAACGCTAATTTTTCCCCTTCCATACCTTGTTGTTGAACATTTAAATATTACCCTTTGTACACAGGTGGGTGCACGTGTAAAATCTGCTGTCATTCGTCGGTGTGATGATTAATTTAATACCCCTTTAATGACTTCTACACCTATTCCAGCCATACTTTTAAACCTATACCTATGCCCTAGATGATCACTCTAGCTACAATAGCCTACATCGCTGTCGAGGTCTAGTTTCCATCTATCCTTTTTACCGTTTTTATAAGACCATTGTTCCTCCCACGTATATTTTCCATTTTCCAATCTCCCTATACGTCCAATGGTCTGAAATAGATTTCTAAACGTCTGTGAGATACCCCGAACACTCTTCAATCAACTTGAGTTACACCACTACGTAATTCTGAAAAATCACAGTCTCTACCAATAAATTTGTTTGCGTTTTGACACTTTCTTTAGCGACGAAATCATATATCGCGACCTTTCTCAAACCCTACTGTTTATGTTTGTCCTGCCCTCGAGCTCGCCTTTAGGTTAATTGTTTATTTTTTGTGATTCGGTGCCCTGTCGCCGCTCCACACTTGATACCTTGTTCCTCGTAAGATACACACCCCTAATACATATACCTCATACATCTCCTGGAATATGCAAACCTATGAATGTATTATTACTCTCATGACAAAATTTAATACATGTTATTCTAATAATTACGGAGTGGGAAATGCGAGCAATCTATCAAATTTTGGCAGATGAACCACAGGTACGATATCCTATTAAACAGATTAACTATTAACAGATAAATTGTATTTCTAACAGCTGAATAGTCAGGTGCACACAGAACAATTGAAATCAATGAAACGCTCACAACAAAGTACGAGATTTTACCCAATCTCCAAAATTCAACTATATTGACAGTATTAACGGTATTACTTACCATTACACTGATGACGACAATCACTCGAATTTTAGTCTTATTTTTATTACTAAAAATGAAGGTTATTTTAATATTTGTAATTTTATAAGTTTTAAAGGGGTAGCAGGTCATGCTACAGATCTACTGTCACTCATCGGTGGGATAATTAATTTAATTCCCCTCGAATCAAACTAACCCTTATCTTACCTAAACCCCTTAAAGCATAGGTTCACCCCTCACATCTCAACAGGTTACACCTCTGTAGCATGAACTATCTACCCCCTTAAATTTCACGAATTTACCAGTATTAAAATAGCCTTCATTTTTACTACTAAAAATAAGACTAAACTTCAACTAATTTTTACTAACTCTTTACAATTAAAACACGTATACTAAGTGCACATTAATGTAATAATTTCATATTACTCAACAATAGCCATCGAGTATTTTCTAACTAAAGCTTAACTTTGTGGCAACATTTTCACGATATTGTTGAAGTGAATCTCTCCCAGCTCGAGAACCTCACTTCCAAACTCTAACATGTGACGTGTGGTATAGAATTCCCTGGCTCTCGGGAAAGAGTCATCCGCCCCTGCTCATACTTCACTGCTGCTCGCTGAGGATACAATCCACTGCTAATACTCATACTTCACAACTGCTCACTACTGCTCATACTTTGTGTTGTTAAGACTAGCAGTTACAACTCTACGGTATTCATAATATGAATTCGCTTACCTCTATTTACCTTGCTCTCCAGTCAGTGTCGCTTCGCGTGAATGATGTACGTCCTCCAACCGTGACAATGCGAATTTGACAACCTCCAACCGTGACATACAACCCCGATTTACGTGACAAGTATCCCTACGCTAGTGTTAGTAACTGAATCTACTTAGCCTACTATTCTGCAAGTACAGATCTCCACGGCAACGACTATTTCCAACCGTACAACCAGCACTTCAACCACTTCATCACCACCTGAGCCTTTTCTCGTTCACACCAATACGGAACCGACACACGACGCGGTCGCGCACAAAACCAACAACTGAGGCTACTCAAGCGGCACCCCTCACGCAAGCCAAGGCGTCCCCGTTGAGGTGTCAACTACTAATTTATACATTATGCCACACTTTGCGATTGCTCACTGCTGCGCATACATCACTACTGCTTACTAGTTACTACTGCTCATACTTCATGTGGCATAATGTATAAATTAGTAATTGGCACCTCAACGGCGACGCCTGAGCTTGAGTGAGGGATGATGCGGGGACAGCGTCAGTTGCGGGTTGGGCCCTGTCGTGTGCTTATCGGTACCGTAGTTGTGGGAGCAAGAAACGGCTCAGGTGCAGGTTGCAGGTTGGTTGTTCGTTAAAAGTAGTCGTTGTCGTGGAGATCTGTATTCGTAAAATATTAGGCTAAGTAGATTCAGTTACTAACACTAGTATAGGGATTATCGTCACGCGAGTAGAGGTTGTGTGTCACGGTCGAAGGTTATTGATGTCGCATCGGCCACGGTTAGAGGACATTCATCCGGTACGAGAAGCAACGCAGTCTGAAGACCAAGTCAAATAGAGGTAAGCGAATTCGAGTCAGAAAATACCGTAGAGTTGCAACTACTAGTCTAAACAACACTTCACAAATGCTGACTACTGCACATACTTCACTACTAACTACTCACAACTAACAACTCACTACTCACTGCAAACTACTCACTGCAAACTGCTCACTGCAAATTAGAACTACCGTCACTGCAGTATAAAACTCACTGTATGTGGTATGCCAATATCTACTCACTGCAAGTGATATGCTAGTTGTATTTCACACCCTCAATGTCAATATAAATTCACTGCCTACATACTACTTATTAGACACGACATCCTGCATTCAAACTAACTACTCGCTGTGCTTGTGGTACACCAATTGCCGTCATTGAAGTTCTTGCATAGACCTGTAGCAAGAACGGTATCACTCAATGTACCATTCATATCTCTGTAATAGCACGTTAAAATATAAGTTAGCATTTATCTTATTAATCTCACTAGAGATTGGCGTAATAATTATTACAGAATTTTAGCCTTATTTTTAGTCTCTTTGACAGTGTTAGTGACAGCCCAGGGATGTATTTTATTTATATTAAATAATTAGATCTGAGCGTTCCATAAAAAACAAAGGACTCAGGCTGGCAACATTTGTGGATCCTACTCTCGTTTCCAGTCCGCATTACTATATATACCTGACCCCACGCCACTGCCTCTTGCTGCAATCTTAAATCCGTTTTGTGTGTAGTAGAGAAATTGGGGAACCGTCTGCCACCCACTCGCTGTGTATACGCCACTCACTGCACTCACCCACTCTCTGTACTCGCTGTAAAAGCCACGCTCTGCACCTACTGTACTTGCTGTACTCGTGCTAATCTCAAGCCACGGTTGCTATAGCTCTGGACTGGCCATTCATCCCTGAAGCTGGACTGGCATTATCATCTTCTGGACGCTCTGGAGTGGTTCAATCATCCCAAGATATCACAAGCTATTTCTCGTGCCAACTTTCTTGAATACCAAGCTGAGTTCCTGTCCTGAGTTCTTCTATTCTTCTTGAGTAAGGCCACACGGGCGGATAGATTAGGTTTTGTTAAAGTTGGTTGCTTAAAATCCCCCAAGCACAATCAAACTTTACAGACCTGCCCTGAACCGTGTCATCTTTATCTCCTGGAAGCTTCAGACTGGCTCAACGCTGCACAAGAACATCTAATCATTTAATGTGCCACCTTACTGAAATAAAGCTAAGTCACATTCAGGAGTTCTGTCAATTCCCTCAGTCAGGTCACGCGGGCAAAGACACCTAATAAACAGAGAAAAAATCTTAGTAAAGTTTTGGTAGCTGAAAATCCCACCAGCACTACCTATCATTATTATCAGCCAAAAACAAAGAAAACTTTACAAGCCTGTCTTCATATGTTGGAGGTATATTTACACTTAAACCAGTGTTTGCAGGATCCTAGACCAAATAGAATTTAGAAATGGCAGACAATTAAGTGGATCACAAAAAGATTTCTGTGCAAAACCAATCACAAAACCTATAAATTTTTCGTACTACGTGAAACACAAAGAATATGGATTTTCAAAGTAACTGGGACACATAACTATTTGAAAACTTTATTTAGTAAACATACCATAACTTATTATTCTTGTAAAGTTTGGTTGTGCTTGGGGAATTTTAAGCAACCAACTTTAACAAGCCTAATCTAACTGCCCGTGTGACCTTACTCAAGGAGAATAAAGGAACCAGTGAACAGGAACTCAGCTTGTATTCCAGGAAATTGGCACGAGAAATAGCTTGGAAATTCTTGGGATGCTTGAGCCAGTCCAGAGCGTCCAGATGATGGTTAGGCCAGTTCAGCTTCAGGTAAGAGTGGCCAGTCCGGAGCTATAGCAACTGTGGCTGAATGGTCTCAGTGAGTGGTCTCAGTGAGTGGGTGGCAGACAGTCCCCCAAATTCTGCACGTAATTTGAAGTGATGAGCACATATACACGGATAATGCCACATCACAAGTCCCATTGACAACTCTCACTATTCCAGGCTAGAGTGCAGAAGGCAGCATTTGGTAAGGATCATTATCAAGCAACTCACCATTTAATCAAGCTCTTTGTTTCCACATTCTTACAATGAAGTGGTGGTTTAATTAAATTTTTTTTATAAGTTATTGATAAGAGCAGAAACAAATTATTTTGTATCAGGGCAGAGGTCTTAGGGATTTGCATGTGTTTTTTTAGAAAACAATTTTAGCAACATCAGAAAAATTTACATAAAATAGAAGTAATGAAATTGATACAGGATTTTTCCACATGAAAATAAACAAATAATAATTCTTAAGGTACAAAAATTAGGGATAAATGCTATAAGCTGAATGCTTTAATCCTGAGGAAATTGCAGGCTAGACTTATAACTGTCCTTAGGATTTGACCTGTTCATATGAACACTTGTAGCGATATTATATCGCCCAAAAATATACAAATAGAGTATTCTAATTAATAAAATTAAGTATAAGAAGTAAAATCGTCATTTGGTCCTAGCATTAAAAATTCTAGATACTGTATAAGCGTAAAGATTTACCCACTCAAATAATAGCACAACTGTACCAAACTTATTATTGATGTTTTTTACAAGTAATCTTGATTTCTTTTTACCATTACTATTACATAGTAATAGTAATTTTGCAACTCCAAAAAGTACCAGTTACGCGTTTCTATTCACAAACGGAAATTACGTTTTCGTTTTTCGATGGTTCTGTCAGCAACATTTCGTTCCGACTTCCGCTTCCTTAGACTATATATATATATATATATATATATATATATATATATATATATATATATATATATATATATATATATATATATATATATATATATATATATATATATATATATATATATATATATATATAGAGCGGCTTCCACGGCATGGAGCATTCGTCTCAAAATTCGTTGTGGTGTGTTTAAATAGCAAATGTAGAACAACGCATATTACAGCCCTGCCCTCACTGCTTGCCTACTGGTTACCCTCTTTGTATCGCTGAGATACTTCTGCTGCAACTCCAACTCCTGGTGGCGACAACTCGTGGGGCCTAAATCACTGTGGACGGAAACCCTGAAGATTTGGCCATTTCTCTTGAGGCCATTACTTTTATGCAGAAATAAAGCTGAGTACTAAAGCTCAATTGGTCTTTCAGTTCTCCTCGAGTGGGTGCTATACCGCAGGCAATTTCAACTCATATTAAATTGAAGTTCACCGACTGGTTGGCAAAAAAAATTTCCCGCCTTAACCCAGAAGGTAACACACTGTTGAATCACTCACTATAGCACAGTAACTGATTTGTTAATTTTTGAGGGTGGTGCCTGGCTGGGGTTGCCAGTGTTATGTTTATAACTATATATCAGAAGGTAAGGTTAAGGGAGTCGACTGGAGCACCTCTAGTTGGGAATGACAAGACGGGTACTCAGCTTTTGTTTATTTATAGATCCGTAGGGCAGCTGGTGGACAGAAGACATCCGTAGTCCACGAGTGAAAGAGATTAAAACTAGAGGTAATGATAGAGAATATGATCGAAAATAGGATCAAGAATATGATCAGCAATATGATCAGCAATATGATCAGGAATGTGATCAGGAATGTGATCAGGAATGTGATCAGGAATGTGATCAGGAATATGATCAGGAATATGATCAGGAATATGATCAGGAATATGATCAGGAATATGATCAAGAATACGATCAAGAATAGGATTTAAAAGGGCAACGATAAGATGAAAGCAATGAGCGCTGAGTGAGAGCAATGAGCACTGAGAGCAGTGAAAGCTGAGATGAAAGCTGTGATGAACAACTGAAATGAGTGCGATGATGAGAAAGAAGCTGTGAAGGCTGAAATGAAGCTGTGAAAGTTGTGATGAACAACTGAAATGAGTGCGATGATGAGAGCTCAGGTGAAGGCTGAATTGAAGGAGGGAGCTGTGAAGGAGGAAATGAAGGCTGAATTGAAGACTATGAAGTGAAGGCTGAGAGCAGGACCGCCAGGTGTCTGGAAGAAAAGATCGAGCTTAATTTTCACATCTTCACAGAAATAAACAAACACAAGCATTACCCGTAGCAAACCTAAGCAATGACACGGCTAATCAAAATGACATGCAGTAGTAAGCCAGTCCAATCTAAAATTATTCAAGAGAGCTAGAATATAACCTTTTAGAAAGATAAAGGAGTAAATCCCCTTTAAATGAACAAGGAATCAAATCCTCATTAAAAAGGGCTATTTTTGAAATTAGAAACTGAGCAAAAGTTGCTTCAGTGAACATGGAATTCTATAAAAGATACTTGAGTTTTAATAACTCAGTTTCATCTACTGAACAAAGTCGATTTTTAATATTTGATTTAGGATCAATTATATCTAGAAATGGAAATGAGTATTTGGTTCATATAGTAACTAAAAATTATGAGCACAATTGTTGAACAGACAATAAGGAGTCTCGTGAAAAAGATTGCTCCAGTGTGCAAGGCCAAAATCTTTAACCACAATGACAATTTCCATAATCCTGCAATATTGCTAAGATACAGGCACAATATAGCAACCTAACATGAACAAGGTTTCGGTATAAAATAATTAGAACATCCTAATTAGAGCATGGATAAAATACATCCTAAACATTGTACAGAAATATAATGGACATCCTAAGACATGGTAAAAAAATGAAAGAAACAAACTAAGGATAACATTCAGCGGATATCATCTAGTAAACCATAATATTATAGTTAATCCCTGATATTTAAGATTTTGATAAATATGACCTGAGATGAAAATATTTGCAATATAGTTATAAGCTGAATACATGTTTATAAAAATACTAGTCAACTACTATACTACTTTATAAGTATAGAAAGCAATGTAAAAGCAAGTTTGTGATTTAAGACAATTTTCAGTCTGTGGTTATGTATAGTAATCCAATTTTTGGTCTAGCTACACCATTTTCAGCTGATCCCACTTCTATTCAGGGAGTGTGCATAGGATTTGCACAAGAAAGAAAACAGGTTATAAAAGTTCACTGTGTCAATTGAGCAGTAAAAGGAAGTATTTTCAGTAATATTTTTGGAGTAATGCAGAGAGAGCTTGTACAGCAAAATTAAGAAACATATGACTAATGATGAGCAATAGAAAATCTCACATAACAGGTGAATTTTTAAACAGAAAGAAAGGTAGATTTGAAGATTAGATAAGAAATACTCTCACTACTAGTTAAGACCACAGGTTGTTCTATTAAATCTCAAAATACAAGTCCTAAAACTTGGTTATTTCAGGGATATACCAAAGGTCTTCTCCACATACGCACATTATACAAAAATAAACACAAATGATATGAAAAATCCTGCACCTAATATTTCTAGAAAAATATAATGAGGTTAAGAAATATCTAAGTCCTAAAAACAATTAATTCTAGACTTACTGTAAAAAAGACCACACTATTCACATTAGGCACTGTCACTTACGGTGTTATCTCTTAAAAGCTACGTTCAGGTTCACGTCGGTTTGGGTGAACCCTCAAGGGTGAACTTTTTTAAGAAAGAACCGTAGCGACAGTTCTTTCGTACTAAGAATGGTTTTACAAAATTACAGCGAATTTTTAATATTTAAAAATTTACAAGAATCTCACTTAAAGTTACAAAAACCTAATCACAAAAATACAGGAGATTTATTGTAAAAAGTACGATTTAATTTGTACGCGATTAATTAATACGCATAACTTGAAAATGGAGCATGAGCAGCGATGTGATGCTACAGTATTTTCAGTCCTGTCTAATTTTTGTGTTTAACTTGCCGGTGTATCTGTGTTCTTTGGTGATGTTTAGAGTATCAAGTGTTGGTGTCTTCACTGAGTTATTAGAGCAAAATCAAGTGTTAGAAATTGTTTCTAGAGATTAGAACACTGAGGTAATGTAGCATGAATGGTATCACTCAATGTACCATTCATATCTCTGTAATAGCACTTGAAAATATCAGTTAGCATTTATTTCAGTAATATAAGTTAGCATTTATTTCATTATATATAAGTTAGCATTTATTTCATTAGATGTAAGTTAGCATTTATTTCATTGAGGATAAGTTAGCACTTATTTCACTAATCACTAGAGACTGTCGTGACAATTATTACAATGATTTTAAAACTAAAACCAGACCTTGTTGACTAGTTGACGCAAAATTAGGATTCAGCTTATAGAATTTATCCCTAAATTTTGTCACCTTAAGAATTATTATTTGTTTATTTTTATGTGGAAAAATTTGTATCATTACAGACCTAAAAGCTACTTCTTTGAAGACCTTAAACTAAATTATTGTGGTCATTTAATTCAGATTTATGAATGTTGAAAGGTAAGAATGAAGCCTGTTTTATTTCATTTTTTTACTTTATTTCAAATTTCCTGATGTTGCTAAAATTGGTTTCTAAAAATACCACAATCAAATCCTAAGACTTCTGCTCCTATCAATAACTTATAAAACAAATTTAACTAAACCCCACTTCATTTTAAGATTGTGAAACAAAGAACTTGATTAAATGGTGAGTTGCTTCATAATAATCCTTACCAAATGCTGCCTACTGCACTCTGCTCTGGCATATATTGGGAGTTGTCAATGGGACTTGTGATGTGGTATGATTCGTGTATATGTGCTCATCACTTCACCATTACGTGTAGAATTTGGGGGACCGTCTGCCACCCACTCACTGTGCACCGACTGTGCACTCACTTGGAACCCATTCATTGTGCACTGACTGTGCACTCGCTGTGAAGCTCATTTACCTACCTACCGTGCTGGTGCAACAATTTCAAGCCACAGTCGCTATAGCTCCGGACTGGCCACTCTCACCTGAAGCTGGACTGGCCGAACCATCATCTGGACGCTCTGGACTGGCTCAAGCATCCCAAGAAGATTCCAAGCTATTTCTCATGCCAACTTCTTGAATACGAAGCTGAGTACCTGTGATGAGTTCTTTTATTCTCCTTGAGTAAGGTCACACGGGCAGTTAGATTAGGTTTTGTTAAAGTTGGTTGCTTAAAATTCCCCAAGCACAACCAAACTTTACATAGTAACTAAAAATTATGATCACAATTGTTGAACAGACAATAAGGAGTCTCGTGAAAAAGGTTGTTCCAGTTTGCAAGACCAAAATCTTTAACCACAAAATAATTTCCATAATCCTGCAATATTGCTATGATACAGGCACAATATAGCAATCTAACATGAACAAAAGTTTCTGTATAAAATAATTAGAACATCCTAATTAGAGCATGAATAAAATACATCCTAAACATTGTACAGAAATATAATGGATATCCTAAGACATGGTAAAAAATGAAGGAAACAAACTAATGATAACATAGCACATTATGGATATCTTAATTCAGCGGATATCATCTAGTAAACCATAATATTATGGTTAATCCCTTGACCTGAGATGAAAATATTTGCAATAAAAAAAACTAGAATAGTATTGAGAGGGAATGATATATCAATAATACCTGGATGGGAATTGTTAAAAAAGAATTCTATACCTCCAAGTGAGCAACACACAATGAATAAAAAATAAAATATATCTATTTTAGAAGGGAATGAAATCAATATAGTTATAAGCTGAATACATGTTTATAAAAATCTCAACTTCTAAGTATAGAATGCAATGTAAAGGCAAGTTTGTGATTTAAGACAATTTTCAGTCTGTGGTTAAATCTAGTAATCCAATTTATGGTCTAGCTACACCATATTCAGCTGATCCCACTTCTATTCAGGGAGTGTGCAGAAAAATTGAACAATAAGGAAAACAGGTTATAAAAGAAGTTCACTGTGTCAATTGAACAGTAAAAGGAAAGTATTTCAAGTAAATATTTGGAGTAATGCAGAAAGAGGTTATACAGCAAAATTAAGAAACACATGACTAATGATGAGTAATAGAAAATCTCAACACAACAGGTGAATTTTTAAACAGAAAGTAAGGTAGATTTGAAGATTAGATAAGAAATACTCTCAGTACTAGTTAAGACCACAAGTTGTTCTGTAGAGACTCGGAAATATCGTAATTAATTTGGAATGATCTTAGATTCGGTACAAAAATATAATGTATTTTAGTAATATTTTTGGAGTTAATTTTTATACGTTTCATGTCATTTAAAACTAGTATTTTAAAGTTAAAAATTCAATCGTAGTTCCAACTCCAAATTGTAACTCTCGTTTATAGAACACCTTAGTCAACCACAGCCTATAGGCTAAGTGCCCGTCAGTTTCCTCGTAACCGTTACCCAGTGAAGAGCAGTTTTATTAGCGCTTTCAGTCTCTCTGACAGGTTTCAGTTTCACTTTCAGGTTTCAGGTTCAGTTCAGTTCCAGTCTCAGTCTACGAATTTCTCAATTTCGGTCCTTGATCTTGACTTTAACTTCTGCTGATTTTGATCGTGTCAAATAATAAATCTGCAAGCTACGAAGCTGATCGTATTGTAAAGTTTGTTGGTGGTTGGTGTATTTTAAAACCAACTCTTTACATAACCTAATCTAACTGCCCGTGTGACCTTACTCAAGGAGAATAAAGAAACTCATCAACAGGAACTCAGCTTTTATTCCAGGAAATTGGCACGAGAAATACCTTGGAAATTCTTGGGATGCTTGAGCCAGTCCAGAGCGTCCAGATGATGGTTAGGCCAGTCCAGCTTCAGGTAAGAGTGGCCAGTCCGGAGCTATAGCGACTATGGACTGAAATGTTGCACCAGCACGGTAGGTAAGTAAGTGGGCTTCACAGCGAGTGCACAGTCAGTGCACAGTGAGTGGCAGTGAGTGGCACAATGAGTGGGTGGCAGACGGTCCCCCAAATTCAGGGAATTATAACCTAACGTCACATGTTGAAGTTCAGGAGTCGCGTTGCTAAGAGAGCTATGTCTAGATAACGAGCGTGAGAATGTTGCCAGAAAATGTTTTGATTGGGAAATACTCTCTGGCTAACGCTCTTAATATTAATATTAATAATATAATGTGCACTAAATATGCACGTTTTAACTGTCAAGAGTTCGTAAAAATCACTCGAATTTTAGGCCTATTTTTATTACTAAAAATAAAGGTTATTTTAATACTTGTAATTTTATAAGCTTTAAATGGGTAACAGGTCATGCTACAGTATCACTTCCCTGGAAGAACATCACCCACGAAATACTTGCAACAGAAAAGTAACACGTTCCCTAAACTTGTTCCCAAAACTGATGACTCTAAACTCGTGACCCTAAAGTGGTAACCCCAGAAATGGTTCGTACTCTAAAGTTCTGTTAAATCTCAAAATACAAGTCCTAAAACTTGGTTATTTCAGGGATGTACCATAGGTCGTCTCCACATACGCGCATTATACAAAAATTAACACAAATGATATGAACAATCCTACAAGTAATATTTCTAGAAAAATATAATGAGGCTAAGAAATATATCTAAGTCCTAAACACAATTAATTGAAGGGTGGAAAGCACTAGTGGACTACTTGCATTTTTTCCCACAGAAGAAAATGCAAGTTGTCCACTAGTGCAGTCCACCCTTCATATAGTAAACTACTGGATCGTAATTGCCTCTGTCTGCGCTGTGTTAGCGACAGCACGGGAGTGGACTACTTGCATTTTTTTCCGTGGAAAATATATTATATTTACCATGGGAAAAAATGCAAGTAGTCCACTAGTGCTTTCCACCCTTCAATTCTAGACTTACTCTAAAAAAGCAAAAAACACAAACTTCAAGGCACTGTAAACTTACGGCGTTATCTCCTAACAGCTACCAGCCATGCCCCTGAGTTGCGATTCATAATTTCGATGTCTTCTCTGTTAGAAGGTTAGAAAAATCACAGGAGCGTGATTGCGCTAACCAGGTTTATTTCAGTCAACACAGTTTGGTTATAGTACAGACACCAATGTCTACATGGCAACAGCAGGCACAAGAATAGGACCGGAACCAGAGAACGCGCTGAGAAAATGGTTCTCTACCACTAGCTGACTCTAAAATGCATTCTGTTACAAGAGCGTACAAAAGCGAACTGTGTTACATCACAGCGTTACACATTAACCTTTGACATACTAAAGTCGAACACATTCAAGGTGGAACATTTATACATTCAACATTCTCAGGGGTGAATTTTTTAAGCAAGAACCATAGCGACAGTTCTTTCGTACTAAGAATAGTTTTACAAAATACAGCGAATATTTATAATTAAAAATTTACCAGAATCTCACTTAAAGTTACAAAAACCTAATCACAAAAATACAGGAAATTTATTGTAAAAAGTACGATTTAATTTGTACGCGATTAATTAATACGCATAACTTGTAAATGGAGCATGAGCAGCCATGTGATGCTACAAGGCATTCCTGAGATTTAAAATTTCTTTGGTGTCCTGGAATTGATATGCTATCGTTTGCGTATCTAACACTCATGGTTGCTTTATTCCAAAGTAACTATTATTATATATTTGCATTGTCATAATTTATTGTCGTTACAGAGGCTAACTCTGTAACATGCTGTTAGGCAGTGAGTATTCTTCTCACTTGAATATTTATTTTGCGTTTTAATACGCAAAGCTCCATAGGGATAGCTACTAACTTTATTTATTGGTTTATGTTATTTATACGATGATATCATTATTTTAAGATTATTATTTCTGTTTCCGAATTGTGATTATTTTCCCCATAATGAGTCACCAAACCGAATCGTCTTCTAAGAAACTGAAGTTGTATACGCAGTCATTTAGAAATGACTGGCTTAATGTGCCCGAATTGAAAACTTGGCTGAAACGGGATAGTAATGATTCCAACTGTGGTTATTGTAAGTGCTGCAATATTTGATTAAAAACTTACAGCAAATCTATGCTCATTTAGCACAGTAATACAGGGAAACATAAGAGAAATATAACTGTTGCATGTACAAGCGCTGATATTGCGCACTTTATGACCGGAGGGAAAATCTCGACACCGATCTCGACACCGAACTCGACCCGAACTTAAAAATCTTGAGATCTCCAGAAAAAATCTTGAAATGAACAGTTTCGTTAATTATTTTCGTCCTATACATCGTAGAACCTTCGTTTTGGTCTCAAATTAAAGCTAATAACTTACTCTCACTGAATCGTTATAAATTAACTCCCCTTAGTTAACTACCCGCACTTGGAGGGACGCAGTTCCTTGACACCCGTTTTCGGGTCCACTAACGATATTTTTACCTTCCGGTCCCAAGAATTATTTTTCATCTATTCATCCCACAAACTTCATTTGCATATCAAATTAAAGCTAATAATCTGGACATGTGCACTGTATAAATTAAAACCTCATACAATTAACCTTGCTAGCATGGGACACGCCAATTTTCAACACTCGTTTTCGAGTCCACTGACGATATTTTTACCTTCCGGTCCAAAGAATTATTTTTCATCTATTCATCCCACAAACTTCATTTGCATATCAAATTAAAGCTAATAATCTGGACATGTGCACTGTATAAATTAAACCCTCATACAATCAACCTTGCTAGCATGGGACATGCCAATTTTCGACACTCGTTTTCGAGTCCACTAACGATATTTTTACCTTCCGGTTCCAAAAATTATTTTTCATCTATTCATCCCACAAACTTTATTTACATATCAAATGAAAGCTAATAATCTGTTCATGTGCACTATATAAATTTAAATCTCATACAATCAACCTTGCTAGCATGAGACACGCCAATTCTCGACAATCGTTTTCGAGTCCACTAACGATATTTTAACCTTCCGGTCCCAAGAATTATTTTTCATCTATTCATCCCACAAACTTCATTTACATATCAAATTAAAGCTAATAATCTGGACATGTGTACTGTATAAATTAAAACCTCATACAATCAACTTTGCTGGCATGGGACACGCCAATTTTCGACACTCGTTTTCGGGTCCACAAACGATATTTTTACCTTCCGGTCCCAAGAATTATTTTTCATCTATTCATCCCAAAAACTTCATTTGCATATCAAATTAAAGCTAATAATCTGGACATGTGCACTGTATAAATTAAAAACTCATGCAATCAACCTTGCTAGCATGGAACATGCCAATTCTCGACACTCGTTTTCGAGTCCACTAACGATATTTTTACCTTCCGGTCCCAAAAATTATTTTTCATCTATTCATCCCACAAACTTCATTTACATATCAAATTAAAGCTAATAACCTGTACATGTGCACTGTATAAATTAAAACTTCATACAATCAACCTTGCTAGCATGGGACACGCCAATTCTCGACACTCGTTTTCGAGTCCACTAACGATATTTTTACCTTCCGGTCCCAAGAATTATTTTTCATCTATTCATCCCACAAACTTAATTTACATATCAAATTAAAGCTAATAATCTGGACATGTGCAGTGTATAAATTAAAACCTCATACAATCGACCTGGCTAGCATGGGACACGCCAATTCTTGACACTCGTTTTCGAGTCTTCTAACGATATTTTTACCTTCCAGTCCCAAGAATTATTTCTTAACTATTCTTCCTACAAACGGCATTTATATATCAAATTAAAGCCAAGAAATTTCTCGTAATGCATCTTTTCATCGATTCTTTTAAGTACAGCTAGACTATTTCATTGCACTTTTTCATGTGTTATTTCTCCTTTTTTCCTAACTTAAATTAATTAAGAAACAACCTCGCTAATCGCTAGTTTCTTCGGCTCGAAGCAGTTCTAACTAGCAGTTCACTCTAATGTGAGAAACCAAATCGCATCTCACGACAGTAACGTGTTATATTATAAACCTAATGTTAAGAATTTTTTTAAGCAAAGTCACTCTCATGCAAAAAACACTCCATATGCTATTAGCAATTCTGATACGCCTATAAATTGTTTTCCTCAACTCGCAATGCACTGCAGTGTACTTTAAAAATTACTTTTGATGAATCACTGCATCCTTTACAAATAAAAATTTCGCATGTTATCTATGAAGTAAATAGCAATTTGGATCTAACAGCAGTTCAACTAACAAAAATCTAACAGCAACGCTTTCCCCCTCATCCTACCTCAATTGCTACTGCTCTGTCCAATATCCATTTATTAATTAACCAGTTATATGAACTAAATTCCTTCATAAGTTTATATGATCTGACGCAGGCGACTCCCACCCGAGTCCCCACTCAAATCTGAGGGCAAGGCAATGTTAGTAGGAGCGTTAGTTTTGATGGCTCTCTGCATCCTATACAAACAAAGAGCTCACACGTTATCCACAAATTAAATATAGACCTGGCCCTTATGGCAACACAACTGCAAAAAATCCTAAAAAAACGTGTACCACCTAAACCGACATCAGTCTCCACTGCTCTATCCAACATTCAGTTTATAATTGAACAGCTATTCAAACTAAATGTCCACATCAGGTCTTACTGTAAAGTTTGGTTGTGCTTGGGGAATTTTAAGCAACCAACTTTAACAAGCCTAATCTAACTGCCCGTGTGACCTTACTCAAGGAAACAAAGGAACTCGTCAACAAGGAACTCAGCTTGTATTTCCATGAAATTGGCACGAGAAATAGCTTGGAACTTCTTTTGATTCTTGAACCAGTCCAGAGCGTCCAGATGAAAGTTTGGCCAGTTCAGCTTCAGGTAAGAGTGGCCAGTCTGGAGCTACAGCAATTGTGGCTGAATATTGGCAGTGATGCACAGTAAGTTCCAAAGTAAGTGGCTGGCAGACGGTCCCCCAAATTCTGCACGTAATGTGAAGTGATGAGCACATATACATGGATACTGCCACATCACAAGTGTCATTGACAATTCTTAACTTGCCAGGCTCGAGTGCAGAAGGCAGCATTTGGTAAGGATCATTATCAAGCAATTCACCATTCAATCAAGCTCTTTGTTTTCCACCTCTCACACTAAATTGTGGTTTAATTAAATTTATTTTATAAGTTATTGATAGGAGCAGAAACAAATTATTTTGTATCCATGGCAGAGGTCTTAGGGATTTGCATGTGGTTCTTTTAGAAAACAATTTTAGCAACATCAGGAAAGTTTACAATAAAAATAAAAATAATATGGTTGATATAAACTAGAACAAGTTTTTTCCACATAAAAATAAACAAATAATAATTCTATAAGCTGAATCCTAATTTTGCATCTACCAGTTAGCAATGTCTGGTTTAGTTTCAAGTTATTTTAATAATTATCACGACAGTCTCTAGTGATTAATGAAATAAATCCTAACTGATCCTCAATGAGATAAATACTAACAGATATTTTTAAGTGCTATTACAGAGGTATGAATAGTACATTGAGTGATACCATTCATGCTACATTACCTCGGTTTTCTAATCTCTAGAAACAATTTCTAACACTTGCTTTTGCTCTAATAACTCACAGAAAAACACCAACACTTGAAAAATAAACATAAACACAGATACACCGGCAAGTTAAACACAAAAATTAGACAAGAATGAAAATACTTAAGACATAGCATGCTCACCAGGGAATTTTTAACCTAACGTCACAGGTTGAAATTCACGAATGGCGTGGCTGGGGAGCTACGTCTCGTCACGACCGTGAAGATGTTGCCAGACTATAGTTTTGATTGTGAAATACTTTCTGGCTAACGCTCTTATTATTAATATTATTATTATAATGTGCACTATATATGCACGTTTTAATTGTAAAGAGTTCGTAAAAATCACTCGAATTTTAGTCTTATTTTTATTACTAAAAATAAAGGTTATTTTAATATTTGTAATTTTATAAGCTTTAAAGAGGTAGCAGGTCATGCTACATTACGACCTCCTACCTATAACTCCCTCCACTATTTCTTCCTATCCAAATTATCAGAAAGCTCTTAACACTTTACTTGCGGGAGACAATATTCTCTCAACAGTAGAAAGAAATGACATCGACACAATATGCCGAATCCAAACCATCTGATCTGGTTAATTTAATGACCTTCTGCATACCATATCTTGTCTGGTCATCTGGACGTTGACGTTTTATTAATGAATGCATTTTTTCCTCAATATGAGCACGATAGTGGTAGTCTTTCAGATGGACTAATAATAGGGATTTGTTTATATTCCGTGGTATTTTAGGCTGAACTATTGTCTTCCATATGCCATCGTCCCTTTCACTGTAGATACGGATCGGTTTTTGTAGAGCATTGGATGTAATTTGTAGGATGAGGTGTAAAGTTTGGTTGTGCTTGGGGAATTTTAAGCAACCAACTTTAACAAGCCTAATCTAACTGCCCGTGTGACCTTACTCAAGGAGAATAAAGGAACCAGTGAACAGGAACTCAGCTTGTATTCCATGAAATTGGCACGAGAAATAGCTTGGAAATTCTTGGGATGCTTGAGCCAGTCCAGAGCGTCCAGATGATGGTTAGGCCAGTACAGCTTCAGGTAAGAGTGGCCAGTCCGGAGCTATAGCGAGTGGCTTGGAAATGCTGCACCAGCACGGTAGGTAATTAAGTGGGCTTCAAGTAGCAGTGAGTGGTCTCAGTCTCAGTGAGTGGGTGGCAGACGGTCCCCCAAATTCTGCACGTAATGTGAAGTGATGAGCACACATACGCGGATAATGCCACATCACAAGTCCCATGGACAACTCTCACTATGCCAGGCTAGAGTGCAGAAGGCAGCATTTGGTAAGGATCAATATCAAGCAACTCACCATTTAATCAAGTTCTTTGTTTCATATTCTCACAATAAAGTAGGGGTTTAATTAAATTTATTTTATAAGTTATTGATAGGAGCAGAAACAAATTATTTTGTATCCATGGCAGAGGTCTTAGGGA